>JAOEHY010024439.1:0-28096 GCA_025447955.1 Psilopsiagon aurifrons
GGAGGAGAATAGAAAGAATGTGACTCCCACGGGTTGAGATAGTAACAGTTCAGTAACTAAGGTATAACACAAGCCACTGCTGCTACCACCAATAATAATAATGATAAGAGAAATAACAAGGAAAGAGAATACAACCACACACCACCCACTGACCGATACCCAGCCCGACCAAGCAGTGATCTAACCCTTTCTGGTAACTGCCCCCAGTTTTTAGTTCCCAGGCACAACATGCTGTGGCATGGAAAACCTCTTTGGTCAGTTTGGGTCAGGTGCCCTGTCTCTGCTTCCTTACAGCTTCCCCTCCTCCCTGGCAGAGCATGAGACTCAGAAAGTTCTTGGTCAGACTAAACATTTGAGCAGAAACTAAAACCATCGGTGTTATCAGCACTGTTCCCAGGCTGAGAATCAAAAACACAGCACTGCGTCAGCAACTAAGAAGGAGAAAAATGACTGCTATTGCTAAACCTAGGGCAATTCCTCATACCTATTCATGCAACTTTGTTTGTTTGGTGGGTGGTTTGGTTTTGTTTTTTGTTTTTTTTTTTTTTAATAAGCTACTGAAGTCAGCTTTAAAAAACCAACAGACAAAACCAGTTGTTACCCACCTAGCTATGTAAAGAGATCTTTCTATGAAACCTTGACAACAACATGAGTTTTGCCAGTGGAGGAGGAGTTGAGTCTACTCTCAGCCACCAGTTGGTGATATCTCAAGGAGTTTAGCAGCTGGAACTCAAGAAAATGGGTGGGTCAGTTGTTTGCACCTTTTCAGTTGCATTGTCATACCAGATTCCTCAGTCTGATTTCCTGAAGCTGGAATCCCAGCTTTCATCAGCTTGCATCTGCTTTCAGTCTTCCTCCTGTCGTACTGCTGGAGTTTCCTGTGAAAAGTAATTGTTAAGACATGTTTTCTATATTGACATGCTGTTAATACCAGCTCCTAAACACTACAAAAGAGTAAATAAAAGGTTAGCCATGCAGTACCTGTTCCAGTATTGCAGAACTGGGAATGGTTTCCTTCTCCCAGTTGGACATTAACTTTAACATCGTAGAACTTTCACTGGGCAGTGCTATGTCTTCAAAAGACTTTTTCACTGGATACAAAGGACAGCAAATTAAAAATGTAATCTGTCATTGCCTGATTGATGATTACACTACTACAAATGAAAACCCTCCATAAACACATAAGAGTATCAGTATCTTCCCACAGATGAGTCTTAACTAAATGCAGCAATTCATTTCTGCAATGTTAAAATTCGTGTGTTGTGGAGTGGAACAAAGTATTCCCGCTTCTCCAATACTGGAGAAGAGAAAGAACTATATAGGCAGTCTGTAATTTTCAGGAAGATATTGAAATATATTCAGATGTAGTTTTAAATTATTATAGGTTTAAGCAGTTCATCACAAATCAGCTGAAGATGGCTTATCTCTCCTTTTTAATTAAAAATACAAACAATAATTTTAAAAAAATCCAAGAAACAATCCCCCACCCTAATAAAAAAACCCACCATACACTCTTTCCTCCAAAGCAACCAAAATCAAATATAAAGAACAACAACAAAAATAAGAAAGGTTTTGCCCAGGTAAGTTGTGGCTTCCCCAGGTAGTGTTCAAGGCCAGGTCGGACAGAGCTTTGAGCAACCTGGTCTAGTGGAAGATGTCCCTGCCCATGGCATTCTGTGGGGTTCTGCCAAAACCATTTTATTATTCTATAACTTACAGAATGAATAGGAATGTTTTTCATGAATCTTAATAATTTGGATATGCCATGAAAATTTATTCTGAAGGGAGCAAAACCCCTCTGAAAGCAAGAGAAGAGAGTGGCTTTGAGCACTGCCGGGGATGATATTGAGCACTTGAGCAGTGGGAAGGACAAAAGAAATGCAGTATATGTTCAGATGCTTATACTGAACTGGTTGAAGTGTTTTATTTCTAGCCTACATTACAAATGTCTAAACAGAATATGCGTTCTAAAGGTCTGTAAACTCAAGGTATATTATGGCAATTATTTTCAAATGCTGTGTCTGAAATAGGCACTTGTGCTTTGCTGCTGGAAACTGCACTGTGGGTAAACATCCCCTTAGGCACCTATATCTGGTGTCAAAAGCTATATACTGATCAACTGCATTCGTTTTTTATCTCACATGTCAGGGTAGATAAAGCTGAACAGTCATTCCTAGTGCTATGGGGTTATATAATCAGTTTATATCCTAATACTGTGCATTTTCTCATTTTCATTGTAGTTTATTTAATTACAAGGTCTTTTATAAAGGCTGGATTACATGTGATTTTTTTTTTTTTTTTTTTACCCTTATTGTACTTACTTATGTTCTTGGAAGTTCAAGGAATAATAAACGTGACCATCTTCTGGTTTAGACCTTATATTACAGGTTCTTGAAAGGTATGAAAATTTATCTGGAAAAATTTATAATTGAGAGGAGTTGCTCATTGTAGCTGAAGGTCTCTAGTCCATTTTAGGGAAGAAAATTGTACCTGTTTATGTCATGCAATGTAACTGAAACAGTTTATTATAGAGCTAGAAGTTTCTGCAAAACACAAGGAATTTAATCAGCTCAGAATGCAGCACCTGCTGTGCTTTTATATTCATGATGAACATTATTACTTGTATTTTGCATTGGTGCATTATGCAGTAGGATTTTAATGGAGTGTAAGAATTGCATAACTCACTGAACAACCGTGTGTCTGTCTACTGACTGGTCCAGAGGAGATAAGCACAGGCTATTGCAGTCAACCAGATGAATCATCCTTCATTGCCAGTATAGATTCTGGCATTTTGTAAGTGAAAGGTTGGGCATTATTATGACAGTGGAAGCAAAAGAGTATGTTGATTTACAGATTCAGTCAGTTGCACATTAAAAGAGGAAAAGGGAACTTTCATTATGAGCATCAACAGCCCTCATAAATACGGTTTTATTTTTGCCTCTTACATTTTTTTCCCCTTCTATGTATTTTTAAAATATCTCCTTTAACACTTTATTTCAGTTGACTGCATGGGATTCTCATAGTGTTTGTATAGGTGACCTGGGGACACTTCAGAAATTTACTAAAGCCACAGATTTGTATGTTGAACCTAGGTTTATTAGGCTGCACTCATGGGCTTTCTTTGAACACTGTCACTAATATTATTCTGTCAGTAAAGTATTGTAATGTATAACATGTTGCTGTTTTCTTAGCTATGCATTTTCTGTTTAATTTCTTCTTAAAAATGTTAGAAAAGTTCATTTGGTCTCCTGATGCACAAAAGAGAAAAGTCCTTTAATAGTGCTGTGGAAATCTCCGCTCATGTGTTCATTGCATTCGACATTTACTTAGTTAAATTGCATTTCAGAGTGAAAAAGTTTCCAAATCTCTGGAGGAAGGATTTCATCAGGTTTTAGTTGTATGAATGGTTCTTTTTGACTAGAACACTCTCAAAAATCAGTAGACAGCCCAAAGCAGGAAGCAGGGTATAGAAGTTTGTCAGAGTTATAATCAAAGGTGGCTGTAAATGAGTAGCCAGTTATTCATAAACACTGAAAGGAAGAGAAACCAGAAGTTTCTCTTGAAAACAATCTTACTGTTTGCTGAAGAAAAGGAAGTAAATTTATGTAAGGTGATACTTAAGTTGAAAAGTGTTCTTCAGTCTTGATGTGATAATTAGTATTTGCTATAAGCTTCAACTGGACCTATGACAAGGTCACTTTCATGTTCCATGTCTGAAATAAAGGATGTGTAACCTAATGTAAAATTCACAATAGACTTGAGACCACCTCCACTTCATTTGTGATTTTTTTGGAATGAGCTGTATTTTCCCTTAAGTGGAAGCAGACTCTATAGAAGAAGCTGACAAATGGGAGTTTCTGTGGGTCTGTACTTTTATACTCTTGACTGTTTTTCAGTTTCGTTTTTCAAGGACTTCCAGGAAGCAGTTATTTAGATGTCTTCAGACTTATGTTCTAACCAGCATAGTTTATATCCTATGCTATACATTGCTCATGAAAGTTTATTAAAAACTGCTGTGTAAATTTGCCAAGTCTTTTCATATTACATAGAGCAAAAAATAATTTTATATTTGCACTTTTAATATGAGTTTGCTTATAGAAATTCTATCATTTTTTACTGGGACATTGAGATGTAGGACATCTTTGCCCGCTGCTGGAAGGCAGACGGTGAAATGTTAGCATCTTGTGTGAATTAGTGGAATGCACTTCACCTGCTTGCTGTGAGCAATTGTGCTCAACTTGGCAGGATTCCTGAAGCAAGAAGGTCAAATAGCATCTATTTTATGTTCTCTTGCTGAGCTGATGAGGGCAGGCATTGATCCACTGCTTTGTTAAGAAGCTGTTTCTGTTTTAATATCTCATAGACGGTACACCACCTGATTGTTAGATGCAGACATTTTATTTGGATTCAGCAGTTTATACTGTCTTGTATATGGTGAAATGCATTGAACTGAGTAAAAGCTGTAGATAACTATACAATTATAGTAAATGACAATATCAACATATAACTGGATTGTAATGTTAGTTCAATTGCGAGCTCCTTGAGATAAACATTATGATGTTATATATCTCTGAACAGCATTTTATAGTACTTACATAGCTGGTCACAGGTTGTGATTTTGCTTTGTTGTGATTGAAAAGTATCCTTCTCTTTGTGTTTTAATGGCTTTTCTTCTGGTGTCTTTGAGAAATACAACTGTCTTCCCTCTATCCTGTCTAAGATTATGTATGTTTTTTTTTGCAGTTATTCTTTCTCTGTGTCCTTTTAATGGTCTCTAGCTGTGATATTATTTCCTATTTCTGTAGAGGTAAGGCTCATTACTGATTCAGTTAAAGTGGATTGATCTTGCATCCCTCACTCTTTGTCAGCCTAGATTCTTCTTGGATCATGTATTTCAGATAGATGACTTCGTATTTACAGTTCTTAGGACTAAAAGATTCTTTCCTTCTTTGTTTGCTTTTCTTTGTCTCTTCTTCAGCTCCTGTTATAATTGTTACCTTCTAGATACAGACTTCAAGATTCATGTTTTCTGTGTTAGAAGAATCTTTTGAAATTCTCCCTACTGTCTTGCCTCACTGTAATTTGCTTTCTGCTGAGGAGGGAATAGGTAAATATAGGATGAAAAAATAAATAGCCTATTGACATCACTTCCTTATATTCTCTGTCTGCATCATTGACAGTACACACTGAGTAAAATGGTATGTGATAGGCAAATGTTAGTATGGAAGCATGTAATGTGTTGACTTCACTTCTAGTGCTCTTAAGGAAATACAGGCCATGCTAGTTATTCTTTCTTGGGTGCTTCTATGTGTTTTTAATATTTAAGCATTATCTCAGCAGCAGCAAATTTTAAATAATTGCAAGATTTTATGAAGGTGGATTGCAAGAAATCAAACAGTGAATGACATTACTTTAAGTAAGCTTTTTGAACCGCATTAATTTCTCACTCATGTCAAGATTTCAGATGTGACTTTTAAAGCTTGATTAGTTGGTAATCATAAGCAATGCATTTTGTATTTATAAAAAAAATATGCTAAATGTTGAAAAAGGTACTGTTGGTAGGGAAGATGAACTTTCCTTGAGAGAAGTTACACAAATCCTTCTGTTGGGACAGGACCTTTTTATGAGAGGTTACTGTTCTACTGCAAGCTAATAGATGAGGCATTCTACTTGGTCCAGTTTTTAGAGATGATACATTATCAATTTACTTGTGTGCTGTTTAATGAAAATAACTTCTTTGTTCAATTGAGATAGCATACTTGGTTTTCCAGATATCATATGGTCATTTTCTTTTCTAAAGGCTCATAAAGAAACTATGCTTCATGAAAGAAGAGGTTAGATGCTCAAATGGATGAATAACTGTTTATGACAGGAACGAAGGGTTGGAAATGCATTCTATTTTCACAGTGAAAGCAGGTAACTAGCAGAGTTTCTTAGGTCTGTGCTGTTAAATACATTCATAAGTGATCTGGAAAGCATGACTTAGTAGTGTCAGTGTCACCCCAAATGAAATCCAGTATAGATCAGCATGAAGTGTTAGGAGCTAATGTCTTGATTTTTATCCACGTAACAAGGGTCTCTGAGTTATGTATACTACCTTAAGTTGAGAACTTCAAGTTATAACATGAAAATATAATTTCAGAGCTCAGTACCAGTAGAGAAAAGTGAATACCTGGAGTTCTTAGGAAAGGAGTAGAGACAAAACTGAAAATGCTTGTAACGTTGTGTCATCTCTCTTTGTCACTTCTTCTCTGCTTCAGAGAATGCTTTTGCTGCAAAGAATGGACATCTGAGGTGGTGGACTGGGGAAATACCACCAGATGCTGATGCTGCTTTGGGGACTTGTCTTGGAAAGGCAGGATTAGGAGATTTTTTGTCTGGTCTAGTAATTCTTATGCTTTTGTATTAGTCTTGCGAGATTTCACTGAAAATAAACAGTTTTCGAGTTACAATTAGTGTAGATGGATCAATAAGTTGTATAGCCAGCTTTCCAAGAAAGGTGAAATTGAAGTTGATCACAGTTCATTAGTTACATTCATTGCTGTTAATGCATTTTAAAAAAATGCCTGTCAGCTTCTTAATTAGATCAAATTAATTCTTGGTATTAATTTTATGTTATATATGTTTGCTTTAAAGAAACAACAAGCTTACTTTCCTTAAAGTATCTTTTTTTTTCACTTGAGTGAGGAATTTTTTTTCCTTTCTTGCTAATTTTTACTCTGTTAATGTGATACACATCACTGTTTTACAAATTTTTTTAATCTATGTAGTCTTTCCTTTCTCTATAGCGTGTGAAACTTGGACATGGCTATAAATTATCTCCCAGAATATGTTTTCAATAGCACTTGAGCATTTCTTTGGAGACTTCTGCTATAGATTCACTTGAAGTTGTGTATTAGAAAAAAAAATTGTTCACCTCTAAAAAATGTTAAAGTCATCTTTTTGAGTATGTGTGAAAACGTAAATTAAATTTTCTTTCTCCTTTTCTCAGTTCATATTCTTTCAGTTGTTTCTGCTGCTGAAACATATTCTCATTATGAAACTGCCAAAACTTGAAGATTCTCTTTTTCCCACCAGACTCCATCCCCTTCCATCAAATAATAACCTCTCCCACTTCACTGTCACTGGCTACAAAATGTAACGAGGAACAAGACTTGCTTCGGCTGAGCAGATGACCCATTGATTTGTTATATGGTTTTACTTGATACATTCGTGTCACAGTTCTTTTGACCAATACCTGGTAGACCAATTTGTGTCAGTGTACTTGTTAAATGGTAGAATTGAGTGTTGAATGAACAGTTGCTGTAAATGATTCAGAGAGGATCAGAATGACAAATGTAAGGTAACCCACTTGGCAAAACTTGCCCATCAGACTAGTTGTGTTGTTAACCTGTCAACAGTTCATTCTACACTGCTGGGAAAGTTGCTCTGCTCTTTCAGTCTCTGAATTCATGGACTCAGTAGCTCATTAGTCCACTAGGTTTCAAATAGATGTGGCTCACACACACGCACAAAATGTCTCTCAATATCCCTGTTAATCTGTTATCATTTACTTTCATTGGCTGACTCCTGGCTTTGGTATTTTAAAAGTGCAAATACCAATAGTGAGTCTCATTTTATTTCCAGCAAATTATATTTGCAACCCTTTGTGGGAAGATGCACATCGTCTTTTAGGAAGTGCCTGAGGTTTGTAGCTAAAGGTCTGAGCACAAACAAGAAAACCTCCCTCCCTTGGGGAATATGACGATTTGAAATGGAAACTAAGGAGGAAAAGACTAAAGAGCTGCCACAGCTTACAATCTGCTGGGCTGTTTTTCTTTTTTTCTTTCTGGATGGTAGTGTGACTCGAGCCCAGAGGCATTGTCATTCTGACTGAAATCTGGCTCTTAGAGAATGTTTCTGTTAACCTAGTTAAGATGTGTCTTGTTGACGAAAAGAAGTTTGGAGAACTTGCCTGCTTCTTCGGCCATGAAGACTGATATCACTCTAGGTTGTTGGTGCAGAAGGTTATACTACAGTTGTTATGTTTGCTTCTTGATTCACTTTTTTGGCTTCCTCCCTTGAATCCGGTAAGCTCTTACTCATTTCTTCTCCAAAGGAAACAATTCCAGTTTCTTAATCTCTCCTTGTATGGAAGTCTCTTCCATGCCTCCAGTAGTTTTTCTCATCCATCAGTTCTTCTCTCTTACCATACTTCGTTTTGGCTCAGTCTCACAGAAACTGAACACAGAATGTCAAGTGAGGAATAATAGTATAGCCATTTCCCAATGTTAATTTCAATTCCATTTATTTGTCTGCATGGGTGCAGTCCTGGGTAAACTTAAGTTTTAAGTCAGTAGACTTAAAGTCAGTAGAACACTTATCTTCAGTGGAGCAACGATATATTCTCTAATCATTTTGCATATCTTTTTGACCTTCAGATCTGCCTGGCCAGGCACTGGAGATGTTTCCATAAGTCATTCTAGAATTGTTGTAATCCATTTAAAAAAAATCAACCACAATTCAGAGCAGTAAATTATTTATTTCTTCCAGGCTGTGTCATCTTGGGCATTTCATGTGCAAATTGTGCATTTGCTTAGCATTTTTAGGTTCCCATCTCCATTTTTTAGCATCATCCTTGAAATATTAAAGTGGGGTTGAGAAAATACAATGGTTAACAGTCATGCTTCTGTTCCTTGTCTCTTATGGTCCCATGTCAAAGATCTAAGACCTGAAGACAGCATTGTTAGTCCTGCAGACACTAAAGCATATTCTGGTAGTCATATGTTTCCAGGATTAGTTGTTCTATCACCTTCCTGGGGCTCAAGGTGAGGCTGACTGGCCTGTGGTTCCCTGGGTCCTCCTTCTTGCCCTTCTTGAAGGTAGTCTAGAAAATGAGTTCAGTGTAAGACTGTATTTTTAAATCCATTATACTTTTAGCCATCAGCATTTATTCACCACACTTTTTGAGATGTATTATTCTGAAAGGGACTACATAATCCTTTTGATTTTTTCAGAAGTCTTGGAAAAGAACTGTAAAGAACTTAGAAAACAAAATCATAGTAAATACAGATGTATAAGACCTGCAGTATCTACTTAACATTAATTTAGATCATTTAATATAGAAAAGGAGCAAGAGGCTTTGTTTTTAATTTGGAGCTGCTACTTACTGCTGGTAGTCAGAGTTAATTTGAACATGGCATCAATACCTCCAGTAAACTTGCAAAGTATTTAATTTTGTTTTTCTATGCTAAACAAATACCTTTGCAGTGTAATTTTATGATTACCAGGGTCTGAATCCATAAACTAAGGTATTGCTAGTTTTTCCACTTGGGTGAAAAATGGGTAAGTATTCTGTGCTGAGATTTCGAATGAATGTAAAGCCTGCTGTATAGTTTGTGTATTTGAATCTGTGGAATCATTCTCAAATGAATAGAAGTACACTAAAATTGAATTTTAAAAATTAAGACTATACTGATGAATCAAGCATACTGACTAATAAATGTTAATCTTTTAATAAAACTCTCCTTAAAAGTCTGAGCTAGCACTGGACAAATGATTGCAAATGGTTTATTAGCTCCTACAGTTTATTGCTTAAATCTCATGTCACAGATACAACAGACTGTAGAGAATCTGGTTACTGGGGTTTGTTTAAGAACTAAGGAGATCTGAGCTTTTACCTTACTTGGATGCCTCCCATGGTGGTTCATTTGCTCCCTTCCTAGCCTTGCATTTAGTGGCTCCTTACTGCCCCTCCTGGTAAAGAGGTAGATCCTGGCCAGGGCAGGTTAGGCACAAAGTCATGGGTGTTCCTGCTGTGCCACTTGTTGCAGCTACCAGGCTTGGGCATTGCTGACCAAAATGTACGGATGTTCCCTAGTTTCCATCTCTCCAGTCTCTGGGATCTTGCCCCACTTCCAGCATCTTACCTCTAAAAAGGATTTTCACCATTGTCTTTCCAGTCCTCCTTCTGAGATGACTGCTTCTTTTTTTGGGAACCTTTCTTTTCCACTTCCTCATCTTTCTGAAACCCCCAAGCTCATAACATTTCCAGAGTAAACAGTCCATGTGCAGAAGCACAACAAAAGCGATCAATGTAGCTGGTGGTTCAGTTTCCTGTCTTTGTCACTGGAGGATTGAGTGAGCTGCTTTCGCTTAATCTGGGTGTTACAAAAAATTACAACTAGCCTGTACCATTTCCGGTTGGCAAGAAGCAGGCTTCTGTTTGAGAGTTCAAAATTCAGTTATATCTCCTCCTGTATCCCCACCTCATACAGCCAATTACCTGAATGACAACTGTTAGCATTAATAATTTCGACTGGTTTTCACCTAAAACATCAGGATAAAGTGATGATAGGTAAGGTAAACAGATGAAACTTGCTGGATTAGAAGGATTTTCCTGCATGTAAAATTTAGAGTGCTGGGGTACTTGCATACATATCCAGAAAGGTCATTAGATCCAAATACTCCATATCAAAGTTACCCTATTTCAGTGCAGAACAAGTAAAGAAACAGAGTTATTATGAATCTGCACATATCTAGATTTTAGGAAGTTTATAATTTCTGTTATGTATTAGGGCCCTGATAGTTTAATTTTTAAATCAGATTTCAAAATCAAATCAGAGTTGAAATCTTTGGCTTATATGAACTGCCATTGACTCTGCTGGCTTTGGAACTCTGAAAAGGCAGACTGTCCTTGATTGCCAGAGTGGAACATCAAAAAGAATAAAATGTTTTCCTTTCTCTTAGCCCAGTGAAATTGCATATACAGTCATGAATTGTTATGGTTATAACAATATACAGCACTTAGAGTTTTGATAGTGTGTAATGATATTTTTAAGTCTTGTAGGGGAGGACTTGGTTATGAGTGCCTGCAGGACATCAATGGGATACATTACTCCTAAAAGCATTCCAAATAGGACTGGGTAGCCAGAGAATGTCTGCTCTTCGTAACTGCAAGATATTGCTAATAATGTGGTTGGCAGTCTCTTCTGCTATGAGAGGCGTGGGTGCTAGATGACAGCTCCTACTATATGAAGCTCTGTTGCTCATAATAGCAGGATCTCACCTCTGCTAATAGTTCAAATCCCTTTTGGACTCAGAACTCAAAATGATCAGTAAATCCTTTGCCTCTTTCTGAAAGCGGGCCCTTGCCACTCTTGCGTTGCAATGGCTTCTTGTTCTCATTTCCAGCTGTGCTGAATGATAGATCTGCTCCTGAGCCCAGAACAAGTAGTATTAGGCATTAACAGCCAAGTCATTGAAAGACTTGATGAAATAGTCCTGTCAAAACTGCTGTAGTTTCAATGTCTGTGTTTTGATGATGCAAAGAATGCTTAAATAGATGATGACAAGTTAGCCTGAGAGTTAACAGTGTAATGGTATCATATTAAGAACGCAATGTTGCAAAATTTTCTGGAGAGTAGTAAGGTTTTCAGGGTACAGTTGTAGACATTTTGAAGCCCCTTCTTTTTTTACTGCACAGAAGATTGCTTTCACAGCATCAGCTCTCTGTCAAAGCAAAAGGATAGCCTGACATTACTGAAGTTTTTTTGTTAATCGAGAAAGGTCTCCATTTAATTTTGAGGAAAAAATAAAAAAATACGTATCTTTGTTTGCATCAGGAGGGCTTTTATTTTTTCAGTGAATAACGCAGGAGTATTCTGAAAGTTAAAACTTTGGTTGTTAGTGGCTGTATGAAAGCTTTTCTAGACACGTAATCCACAATTTTTTTTTACATTACAAGATGATGGAAGAAGCTTTAAAGAAGATCCTGATTCATATATGACTGCTTCTGGAATTTTGTGCAACTTTAAGCTGTTTTAGTTTAGTCACAGGAAGACAACTATGTCATAGGGTGGCAGAACAAGAAATATGAATTAATCCATGTTTCTAGAAATTTAAAGTTCTGTGTAACTTGCTAGTTAATATAGTTCACCCAGATTAAGTTCTAATGATGCACTAGTTTCACTGGATGGTGATCTTAAGTAACATCATTTTGTGAGACCAGAAAACAGAACGCTGTAGGCAGAGCCTGATGAGAGCACATAAATCTGAAACCTGGAAAACCACTATTTTTATCTTGAAAATTAAAACCCAACACATTTCCAAGCCTTTTATTTTACAGTTCATAGTATTTGAAAAACCACCCAGTAGAGCCATGTAAAACTCTCCAGTCTTCCAAGTTAGCAAACATAATTTCAAAATAGGATTTAAATACATGCACAAATTCTGACTTTAGGTAGCTATTCAAGGAAATAGGCATAAACTTACATGCATACTTAAATCCTTTGCTGGATTAAGACTTACAAGAGTGATATGTAAAATAAACATAGTGTTCTAATAGTACTGTGATTATTAATTGCATGCTTTTAGAAGCAACTTCAGGAAATACCTTTATAAACAAAAAGTTTGTATCTCTATAATTCACATATATGTTATCAAATTCATGGCTATCATGTCTTGTGGGTCTTACAGTAGGGTTGTCTTTGTCTTCTCCCTTGAGGAGAAATGCATGCTCACTGCGTATCTTCTTCTAGTAAGCCTTTCATTTATATCTATGTGCAAATGAAAGCAAGAGGAACAATAGCAAAGAAGTGTATGTTGCAGTTCTGTTGGAAGGTGTAGAGCATGGTGTTCTAGTTGTGGTGCCTGCCCTTTAGAAAGCTCCCAAATATTATGGCTTCTCTATGATCATTTTGTTATGCAATGAGATGGAAATGTGCCATTACAGAGTGAGCACTGCCTTAACAGTAAACTTGACCATTGTTGTCTGGAAAAAAAATAGAAAAATAGCATTTTTTGACAAGTGTCCTTGTGTGTTTGGAAGCCCTTGAAGATGAAAAAAAAAAAAAAAATGCCTGGCCCAGCATTGTTAAATAAATATAAAACTATTATATTTCAGATTTGATATGTTCTAGCATGTTAGACTATTTCATGAAGTCCTAATTTTATGAATTAAGCTTTGTAACATGGCTTATTTTGAAAGGTAGGAAGTGAATAATTCTGGAAAAAGAAAATGAAATCCTAAAATAAACAAACTGTTAGGTGATTTGGATTATTTCAGTGAAAATAATAAAAAAGGCTTGTTATCATTGGAATCATTGAAACCTACTTTTGTGATGGTGTTCCAAATATTTCTGTTAAAAGATCCCTAGAATGGTTGAGACTAGAAACATATTTTTCTGTGGAGACATTTCGGAAAAGATTTTTGTAAGAGTCCTTTGTGCACAGAAGGAACTGAGTCCAGGACATAGGTCTTTATTGGCACTTGTGCTCTAATTAATTAAAAACTTTTTCTTGATTGTAACCCAAATTTTTGGATCTTGTAATACACAAGGAACAAGCCAGGGGCTAAGGATATTTGGACCTTTTAGGAATACATTTGAACCGAACCGTTAAAAAAATAGGTTTTCTATCCCTCTCAGTTGCAAATCAGGAATGTATTTCTGTTGAGAGACAAAGCATTTCTATTTAGTGGCTACACACCTGATTCATTCATACTGATATCTGTGAAGAGTAAGCATGCACTTAAATCAACTGTTTAAATGGCAGTCTGAGATCAAATGTGCGTAATGTTTAAGAGCATTTGACAGATACTATTTTCCCTTGGCCTCTGATACATGTTTAACATAATAAGAAAAATGAAAAGATTTAATTAAGCATATTTTTAAAAGTATTGTGGTACTGGCTGCATCTGTATACCCAATAGTTCTTAAAACATTGACGCTGTTTATCTTTCTAGTTTACACGAGTGCATTTAACTAGCCCTTGTATCTTTTGCAAGTGTTGCACATCACTTTGAAATATTTGGATCTTTGGGAAATGTATAGCAGTCTTCCAGACTGCTCTGCAAGGGCTTTGTTTTTATTGATGATTGGGTGGATATTTGCATGTTTTCTTTCAAAATTATAGTGGATATTTTTAACTTAGGCAGTCAGTTCATCAATAAAAGCATAAGCTGCTGAATCAGACATAACCAATGGTCAGCTGAAATGGCGTAATTTGCATTTATTTTCCTTTACTTGTCTGAAAATATTAATGTTTCTTTACTGCATGTGTTCTGTTTATCTTATGTGTATAAGATAAATTCCTGAATTTATCTGAAGGGGATATATTTGCCTTTATAACTGATATATTACCTTATATTACGTTACTGAAGTTACCTGAAGGAATATATTCCTTTAGGTGTAGTCAGTCAAGTCTGTAAAAAAGTATTTTGAAAAATTTCCAACATCTGGTTGAACGCTGGCAATTTCTGATAAATGTTTGATATGCTATTGGTCTCCTGTGTTTTATTGGCAAAATATTCTTTGGGAAGTTATTGCTCTAAGTTTGTGAAAGCAGCTTTTTCCTTTTCCCAGTGGTCATTGTAGTATAAAGGTGTATCAGCAAACTTTTTATCTTCAAAATACAGTACAACAACCATTACAAAATTCAGAGTTCGTCATTGTAGTGACCAGAAGTAGTTTAGTTTTGTTCTGTGATGAAGTACCAGATCAATAAAGCATTTTAACTGTGTTACTAATTTTAGTAACATTTTGAATGATCTTGTTGTTACAGCTTCTGCTACTTTTGAAGACTTTCAAATCCGTCCCCATGCACTTTTTGTTCATTCTTATCGAGCTCCAGCCTTTTGTGACCATTGTGGAGAAATGCTGTGGGGGCTGGTGCGTCAGGGGCTCAAATGTGAAGGTAAGCTGGAGTGAGATGTGATTTTTCAGCCTCAGAAAGAGACCTGTCCATTCCACTTTTGCATGTTGTCTCTGATTCTGCTTTCCAATTGAATAGGTAGAAGCATAGGAACTGTCAGAATAGTTAAGTGATTAAAGAACTAATCTTTCTTAGTGCTCTGAGGCCTCCTAGATAAGGTTCTGTAACCTGAAGTGCAAAACAATTGATATATATGTTCTTTTAAGAAAAATTTTTCTGTATCTTACACTTCCCTAAGAGTTTGAGCCTGTATCTCCTTCTGTATCACATTAATTCACATAATTTAACTGAAATTACTGTCAGTACGTATGAGGATGTAATAGCTGTCTTTTCTCATTTTGCCACAACTATTTGACTCCTGGTAGACTGCATCCAATAGGATGTACCTTTCGCAGTGCAAGACTTCCTTACCTCTCAGATGCTGAACACACAAATTTCCTGCACTATAAGATGATAGATTGTTTAAAAATTAAAACCATGGGTTATAGAACTAACTATTTGCAGCTTAGAGCATTCTCTCTCTAAAAATTTGTAGAATATGTAAGTTAAACTACCAGAGTAGAGGAATAAAGTTTAATCAAAAATAAGGGTGATGGTTTTGAATTCCTCTTGTGGGAAAAAAATCTTTGCTTTTTCCAGTAATAAACCATAATCAGAGGAGTTTAAATTTCTCTTTTCAGGGTGTGGTCTAAATTACCATAAGAGATGCGCATTTAAAATCCCTAACAACTGCAGTGGTGTACGGAAAAGGCGCCTGTCAAACGTCTCCCTCACAGGACTCAGCACCATTCGGACAGTTTCTGCAGAGCCCTCGCCCAGCATGCCCGATGAAGCCCTTCTGGTATGGGATTCCTTAGCTATAGAGGCCATGGGTATTGTTGGTAATAAACAATGACATTTAGCGCTATCTGGTTTTGCCTGTTGTGGACTACATAGAAGAGTTCTATGTGAGTTCTAAAGCACTGCTGTGAGAAAAAGCATCTTGACGTAGAAGGGAAGTCACCAGCTTAAGGATTGTATGTTTAAGGTATGTGTCACTTCTGATACTCCCAGGAGCTTCCTCCCTTTGTCAAGAATTTTGCAGTTCTAAAGCTGCCACACATGCTAATGTGAGTAGTTGCATCTTGGAGGATTTCTCCTAGGGAACTAGAAATTGAATTTCTTCTGTGTCAGACCTTTATATCCATTGTTTTATGATACAGTAAAAATTTGCCGCAGGAGAACACTGTGACCCAGACACCACAATGTCAAACTGAGTATCTGAATACTCAAGGCTATAGTTGATTATTTAGTGCCTGCATATTTAGCATATTTTAAGTCTTCAGAAGAAAATGGAGAAATCTCCATTATTTCCTGATACAGATCTTCGTGGTGAATATATGTGTATGTCTGTATATATATGTGTGTAGATATACATTTAGATGTACAGTATACACACAGGTACACGTAAATATATGTTATACTTGTATATACATTACTGTCTTAGTTCCCGTCATGAAAACAACTCTTCTGAGAACAAAATGTAATGACTATGGCAACTTAAAATATGTATTTTTTATCTTTGGCATATCTGTTCCTTCTACACTCATGGTCATAATGTACTTGAATAGTTAAGAATTTACACTGTGTGTAAATGAATCCACTCCTAAGTGAAAGCTTTGAAAACTTTAAGGTTTTAAAGAGAGGAAAGACTTTTTAAGTACACACAACAATTATCATGTTTTCCTCTCAAATGGAATATTAAACTTATTAAGCTTGACATACTAAAAGGACACTATTGCAAATGATGTAGACCTGGTGTTATATGCAATACCATCTATGAGCCATAATTATGTACTTATCCTACTGATTATCATTAGCCCAAAGCTACTTGGAAATTAAGGTTAACATTAAGAATCTGTTTTTTTAATTGAAAAGCTGCATAAATGAGTAAGGTGCTTAAGTTTTGCCAAAACTGCAGCAACAAATCTTTGTAGATTATTCATAATTCTCAGTAGGTTGTTTCATAAATGCCTACTCACTCAGACCAAAACAGAAAATTTTGAGAGAGGCTGGGCCTAGTTCTGAATTGTTTCAGGAATTCTGGTTAAAAAAAATGATTAAGTGAGCATCTTAGTATAGTGTCTGTAAATATTCACTCCAATGTACAGTTACAGGATAGCAAAAAAAATGAATTTGAAAACTTTTTTAATTTTAATACTGTTATTTGCTGATATGCTCTTACATGATATAACTGTTTTGCAAAGCTATGTATTTTGAAACTGTTGAGAATATTAAAATTGACAGTGAAGAAATACAGTAAATTTCATATATACTCTAGGCTATACTTCCCTAAGAACTTGTAATTATCAGTGTACCCATGCTGATGGTTCAGAACACCACACATGCATACACACGTGCGTGCTCAAAGAAAATATGTACAGTAGGTACAGGGATGATCGCTAGACTGGAGAAATGAAACAGCTTTCCAATTTCAATCTTTATTTCAGGATAACTTGGTATCATTTACCAGTTTTCAGACGTGCTCTCACGTATGCCTTCTCTATGTCTTTTGGGGTTTTTTGTGGTTTTTGCATTGAAGTGTTTCAATTTTTTGCCCCATTTTTTAAAGTTTCTATAAGGTTTGTCAGTTCTGTATCAGGTCTGTCCTTTGGACTCCATTCTTCTGCAGTACTTGTAAGATAATTTTTATGGCAGTTTATACTGTGATGCCAATCAAAGCATGCACTTTGAAATGTGTTCCTTTTTTCTACAGTCTGTGTGAATATACTAAGCAATAGCATCCTTTTTCACAGAATCATACCATTCATTATAAGTATTGATGTGGCACTTCAGTTACTGGTAACAAAATAAAACCCGTGTTTGGGACCACTGAATTCGTCAGGTATCTGTCAGTTCTTTAAATAGGACTAAAATACTTTTGCTTCTATGTACTATCTAGAGTCCGGGAAGTTGGGAGAGAAGTAGTTCCTGGAATTATTTCCTGAGTTATGATTTCAGAACCTTTTGTCCATCTTGTGTGAGCCAGAAAGGAGGCAACTTTAGCTCACAGCGTTAAATTCAGCTTGTAAGTCTGGCTTCTGGAAAAATGAGACAAAGTTAAGACATTTTGCCCTAATTTAGGAAATTGTGGCATTTAAAAAAATCTTTGAGACAGGATAATGTGTATCCTGTAAAGGGTACTTTAATTATCCTTTCATAGGGCACCACCACACACAAACACAATTTCAGTTTATGTTTAAATGTATTCATAAGCCAATAAAGCATTTCATTTGAGTTGAAAATTGACTGGGGACTACATTTGACTACAGCTTTAAAATCTACCTCCAAAGAATAAAATCTGGGCAATATCCTTTTTCTGGTTCTTAATTTAGTAATGTAAAACTCATCAACAGAAATGATAAAAACAAGTAGAACTAGGAGGATGCTATGTAACCCAGATTTTTGCCTATCATAGCTGAAATGCAATTCTTTTGCATTCTGTAACATGGAATGAGACTATAAAATAATGCCATCTTCATGCTTGCTTCTAAAGTAACAGTTTCTTTTGTAAAAAAAAAATGTATTAACAGTCTATATTTTGACTTCACATATATTTATATGAAACAATATAATTTTATTTCTACTTATTTTTATATAGGTTACCATTATTTTAGTAACTTTTACTATTCTAGAAGTGATGAATGTTAATATATTAAAGTTATTTTATTTACATTGGAAGTGATTTCTCAAAAAAAGCCTAACAGCTTTGCATTTAAAATAGCAGTGCTGTGTCTCTCAGGGCACAGGTAAGTGGAATATTACAATGTTACTTACATACTTACTTACTCTGCTTTTTCTGAAGAATTTGGGATTATTTTTTACTAAATAAATTTTAAATTTAAATAATTTTAATTGAAAAGACTATTTACATATCACTGACAGACTACAAAGCACCAGGTGTTGTCTGCCTCTGTAGATTTGTTATGAGCAGAGCTCGCTTCAGGCTTTTCAGCTATATATAGAGGAGTGATTTTGCAGAACTAGGACAGTAGAGTCTGTGGGAGGGAATTGTCTTGAGTTGTAGGTGGTCATTTTCTCTTTCTTCCCTTGTATCCAGTTCTTAATATAGCTGCTCTTTTCTCTTACTTCACTGAAATACGGAGTCCTCATTTCTAGTGACTCAAAAATTCCCACTCTATAAAGTGTGAATTTTCCACACTTTGAAGATGCATCTCCTTTTCCCAGTTCCAGTCCCTATAGTGCCTCCCTAGCTCACTGGACTGGAAAAAAGGAGTCCTTGAGGAAGGAGTTAAAGAAGAGGTTAGGATGCTGCAGCTGAGAGCAGCTTCATGCCTTAAGTCAGTTGTAATTAGTAGGAGTCCTTTTCTAATGTCTAGAATGGAGTTTATTAGACCAAAGATCCTCCTAGGCAAAATTAATATTTCCTCTTGAAGAAAGACACTCAAGTTAACTATAAATTAATACCACTCATATTCTAGTCTTGTCAGCCCCAAGTTATACTTCTATGCCCTGGTGATACGCACTACACATTCCTCTCTATTTTATGGGAAGACTTTCTCTGTACTCATTTGTTTAATAAAAGAACACATGCTGTTTTGGGGAATGCTCGTGGAAATTTTTTGAGGTCCAAAATCTAGATGTTATTTATAAATAATAAAAATGCAAAATATAGGCTGTGAACTAAACCAGGCCTAAGTAATGTTTACATAAGTGGCATATTCACCAGGTGAATCTAGGTCATGCACTGAGCAGAACTGAGCATCAAGAACTCAGTGAATCTGACACTGAAAGTTGACTATTTAAATAGATTTTTAAGTTAATTCCATAATCTCTTAGGTATTATTTTTTAGGGGGTTTTGGGTTTGCTTTTTTTTTGAAGTTATTTAAATTATTAAATTATGTTACAGGTTAAAAAAATCAAACAAAACTATTTAAAATATAGTTCCCTCTTTTCTTGAAGCATTTCATGTCGTTGATGTTCAAAGTCAAACTGAACCCTAAATTAAAACTTTGTAGGATACAGAAAGTAAATTTGGAATGGCTTACTTTACGTATCACTGTGCTAAAAATTGATAATAATCCCTGTACTAGCTGCCATGCACTAAATATGCTGGGATGGAATGTCTTGTGAAATGTCAAAGTACATTTTAGCTTTTCCAACCTCATTTGCCCCAATATGATTGTGTCAGAAGTTCATTACAGCCAGATGAAATCTAAAAGATGATCAAGCGAATTATTTTAAGTTAAAAGGTATATATTTAGTATGGCATTCAATGCTGCATCAGTTGTGCACCTCTAATATTTTCCAATAAATATCTGTGGAGATAGGTAGAAGAGACAACAGTAAACAGCTTAAAGACGTAAATGTTCTGAAATTTCATATGTGCCATGTGTGATATTTCTGAATGCAACTAGTTTGTGATCCCTTGGAGAGGTTTTATGGGGATTCTTCATCTTGGAGGAGGAGAGAGGTTCAGGTTGTTCTTGTCCTTAGGTAGTTGCTACTTGTTATTAAATCCTGAATCTTGTTTTTAGGGAAGACATACAGTAGTAACAACAGTTGTCATCTTATGAGCCTTCATATAAGTCACCATTAAACTGAGCATGTGTACTTTTCGTGGGACTGTGACAGTAGGAATTCTAAGGAGTGCTGATTCAGTAGGAATGGTGTAGAGACTGTCAGATGGGAGTCATTTACACAGACATTGGAGGAAAAAAAGCAATTCTGAGTGAACCAGAATTGTGCAAAGATTCTTTGAATAGTTTTGTCTTCAGTTATAACTTGGCTAAAATACCTTTGTATGTGCCTTCTTTTTTTCTTCCTTATAGTTCTATGCAGTTGGCACGACTGAGCTACTGAGTGTGTCTTATGATGTGAGCATCGTAGTAGTGCAAGAGGCTTACATGAAAATAATTTCTTGCTCAAAATTATTGTACTTAAAATTATAAAGCTTATAATAGAAGATCAAACTAAACCTAGTATTTTTTAAGGAACTTGTGTCTGTAAGATGCAGGGAAAAAAGCTTGATGCTGTGTAAGCCCTTTTATGCCTACTGCAACTAGCAAAAATCCTCTGTAAAAAAGGGCTTTTGTTTTGGGAAATCCCTGACTCAGAGAAGTCAGCATAGTCACACAATAACTGCTGAAACCCAGTAATCTTCTCTTGTTACTTTACAAAATAAGTCAGGTTACAGACAGAGCATTCAAACCACTGTTTGCTGTCTGAGTGGAGGAGCAGGGTACATAATAATTTCCATCTGTAGATAGTTTAATATTAACAGCTTGTAGTGAAGTCAGTTCTTTGATGTGTTTACACATGTGACACTCAAACCATAGCTATTTAACTATGGAGCTTGTAGGATTAAATCATACACTTGACTTAAAGAGTGCTAAAAGCCTCAAAAGACAACACAGTTGATTGCAGTCTAAGTGTGGTATTTCAATATATTTAACTGAAGATTTATTTCCTTGAATTCACTTAATTACAGTCACATAGTTTAATTTGTAAAAGAAAGTCAACATTTGCATTGCATTAAAAACATAGTAGTCCCTGTGGTTGCATAGATATCTAGCATCTCATTTGACGGTAGCTTCCATGAAGAAATTGTATATGGACATATTAAGGCTTTATTCTCTGCCTTCAATACAGGAAGAAAATGCATGTTTCAAAGCTGAAAATATAACTTCATGCAGACAGTTATGGCTGTTTATTTCTTTAAAATATGTATCACTTTCCTCAGTTGTACAAGTAAATAAATAAAAAAAAAAAACCCAAACCAACCTAACTCATGATAGTTTGTTTCTTTTGTTAAGGCAAACATTTCGAAATTGTGGGAGTACCTGAGTTGGTTTTGATTGAATGTCTCAGTGTAAAGTACAGGAGTAATGTCACAATACTTTTAAGATACTGAGCCTACAAAAGGTTAGCACTGCGTTTTGAACAGTATTGAAAAAAATATGAATTTTGAAGAATGTAGGATATATAGCCTGTTTTCTTATGAGTGAAGGTTACTGACTTGAATGTGTTTCTGTAAGCATGATTTAAAATGAGGAATCAGTTGTCAAAATGGAAGTATTTCTTTTCTGACTTTTCTAGAATATGAAGGTCTTCAGTAAACTTTTGTCAGAATGCCTGGGACAGTTTTAATGGGACTGTTGAAACCTTTTAAAAGAAGTCAGGCAAACAGCAGTCTATTTTATGTTTTAGGCTAGCCTCTGCATCTTGTTACAGTCTGGTCTTTGTCTTCATTCCCAAGACTGCATGCAGGCAGTCAACTTTTATTGCTTCCCATTAGCCTCTTCAGCATCTCCCTAAAGTTTCTTTGATTTCTGTGCCTGCAAGTGATAGGTGTGGTGCTAGAAGACAGTCAGGCTCACCAGGGTAATAGGAACAGCTGAATTTCCTTGGCAGGAAATCAGTATTTATTTCAGTTTCTTAATTGTATTTTGCAATGGATTTGGACAAGGTAAAAAAGGCAGGAAAGATCTCCTTCAGAAGTATTTTTACTTTTGGGGTAGTGGTTATATGGAGGACCATCTCCTTTCAGCAATGACAGGGTTCTGTACAATTACTTTGTGCTTCTGTCTACTGTAGACAAATTGTTGTGCTTTGAATAGCTTTTAACAAAGCTTGCCAGATGAACCATGAGTAGCTTCAGCATATTCCCAAAATTTGAACAAGAAGAAAGTGTAAGACTAGCAAGAATCATGCTGAATGCCCCATGTTGAAAAAAAAAGCTTGGCATCTCTCCCATCTTGGAATTAAAAATTACCCTTTTTTTCAGAATGACAATGTAAGCAAACACTGGTTTTCTGTTAGATATTCTCATAGCTTAAGGCTTAATTGAATTAAAGGCTCTGTATGCGATCGGTGTAACTTGTTTGGCTGAACATCTGTATAGTTAAATATCTGCACATGTTTCTTTGTTTTTGTTGTCGCTTGGAAAATCATATTCTGAGCTGTTAAAGTTTAGATTACCTTGCTGGGATGATTGTTCTAAAGAACTGCTTAGTGTTTGGAGCTGTGCAGGCTGTTAGTTTCCATGGTGTAATCCAGTTAAGCAGTCATTTCCTGGGAAGTTTCCAGATCTGCTGAGTCAGTAGCCTGGCTGACTACCAGGAAAAACTAATTTATCTTTCTAAGAAACAAGGCACACTGACTAAAGAAGAAGGTGCTTTGTAGAAGAGATTCTCACTTCTGCAGTGAAAATGGAACAGTTACTCATTTTCTGTCAGGGACTTTAAATCGTGGAATCTGCCTGATGCCGGGAGTGCTGGAAGCTAAAGTTGAGGGGTTATTGGGAGGAGTTCTGGAAGATACTGGGAGAAGAAGCTTGTCATTGACAAAAGAGAGGATGTGCTCCTCCTCCTAGTCGGTCATCAAAGGTGTGTGGAGTGATGCCCTGGTTGCTACTGCCATGAGTTCTGAGCTGTCACCAGCTTCCTTTCCCTTGCTAGCTCTGAGAGTAGCCAAGGGGTCACATTGTGGCAGGTTGGAAAAGGGAGGAAGTGCAAGTCCCTCATATCAGGCCTGAGCATGCAAGAAAAAGACGAGATCCATGACTACTGATATTTTTTCTAGTATGGGAGAAGGTGAAATTCAGCTTTACCTCTTACTTTGCCTGAAGACATTGTAAACTAAGAATTGCTGATGTGTTATACTGTATACTACTTGTCCAGCCTAACATTTTCTCAGAACTATGCAGAAGCATATCTTAGCACATCAAAGCTGAAAACTTGCCATCAAACTCAAAAAAATCAAAGCTTATGGCAAATAATTTGTCCCACACTCAAACTGTACCATAGCTGAGATTTGATGAGACAACATCTAGGCAGCGTATCTCAGTAGTCAGAGCCAAAGCTGTAGGGACGTCTGACTCTCTGATAATCATATAAGTGCTAAGATGAGTCTTAGTCCATTTCAACAACACTACTGAAGTTTCTAAAACTGCAAGTTATTTTGTGAGAAAATCTGGGCCAAACAAGATCTCCAAAATCCTTTGATCATGAGGTTAACTGGATAGAAGTAATTTGGATTTTTTTAAAGGCTTCTAATACTATTTAGTTGCCAAAATAATTTTATTTGGCAATAATTTGGAAAATGAAGGCAAAGTGATAATAGTAAGTTTAGATTATATTAGATGATAGTAGATGGGCATGACTCATTTTCTAGCCTTCAGTTATTATTTGCAGATGATGGTAAGAAGATGCTGAGTTTTAAATGATCAAGCTGCATCTTGTAGCTTTTTTTCCCCTCCTTTCCATGTTAACTGTGGGTGTAGTTTGGTTGTTTCTTGAGGGC
Source organism: Psilopsiagon aurifrons (assembly GCA_025447955.1). NCBI lineage: Eukaryota > Metazoa > Chordata > Aves > Psittaciformes > Psittacidae > Psilopsiagon > Psilopsiagon aurifrons. The sequence goes on from JAOEHY010024439.1 coordinate 23,996, forward strand.
AGTTACTGGGAGAAGGCAGCTTTCTGGGTCAGTTGTTTTCTGGGGTAATTACCGTATTTATATCCAAATGAAATGAGTTGAGAATATAAGGTAAATTATTTCTTTCAGAAATTCTTTTGATTCCATACCTTAGGCTGTCTGTCTCACTTTATATAAGTTCATCTTTGTGCATTTATGTATCTATTGTGATACATTGTGCGTAATCTAAATGTGGTAAGAAGGATTAGCGATAGCAAATATTATAAATGGAGGGGATGGAAAATACTAGTCTGTTTTGTATCAAACACCTGCATGCACATGGAATAAGGTAACTATTTTCTTAATACAAAAAATACAGCCTTTCAAAGTTAAATTTGATATAAAACAGAAAATAAGAGGGGTAAAAATGGCTTGTTTGTCAGAATGCAAAATATTTTTCTGAGAAATTTTTAATGAATATTTTAATTATTGTTTCTTTTTTCTTTTTTCTTTTCTTTTTTCAATAAAACCCTGAAATCTTGTAACCCTGTTTCAGTCACAATGTGGAATGTATGACAGTAATGTCGGCAAAGATGGTGTTTGCTACAACTCAAATTTTTCAAAAGCTGTCAGAGAGGGTATGTTGAACATTCTGTTAGCGTTTAAAAACACATTTCTTTTTATGACATGACTTACTGTTCTTGAGGTGAGTGAATGTGATATTCTTTTAAGGGTTAGAACATCACGATTATTTCAAATGTTCTTTTTATGTATTTCGCAGCAAAAGACGCCATCGGAGTCATTCACTGGGCGAGAGAAGAGATCAAATTCACAATCGTACATTGGGCGACCTATTCAGCTAGACAAGATCCTACTGTCCAAGGTTAAAGTGCCTCACACTTTCGTCATCCACTCTTATACACGGCCAACAGTGTGCCAGTACTGTAAGAAGCTTCTCAAAGGGCTTTTTAGACAGGGTTTGCAATGCAAAGGTAAGCAAACACCCCTTAGGTACATAAAAGCTAAGCATTATAAAATTGGTAAATTAGCATTTGAGTAGTTACTATGTAGCCTTACTCATGGTTTCCTCACTAAACTGCCTAGGTGTAGGCACATGTACAATTACATTGGATTAAGCTGGAATCAAAATTACGGTAATTGCTGTTCTGCAGGAGCTGTCTGCATGGCTGTTCATTTTTACGTTGCAGTATATCTGCAGTAGCTCACATCTTTTTCGTTCAGGTGTAAATTATCTGGTATTTGGCAGTAGGTGAGCCTGTGCTCACAAGCAATTACAGCAGAATAGTTAACACAAAAGACTGTATTCTTAATTGGTTTTAATCTGCAAAATTTTATGTTGAATTGAAGTACGTGGCTGAGTCCTAGTAGTTCAGGGTTTTGGGGGAGTTGTAATGGAATTAAGATGAGCTTATATGTAAATTTAAAGCCACATTTTTCCAGTGTAACTAACTAACGTGCTTTGAAGTCTCATACTGTTGTGCCTTAGTAGGTGCTGAAGTGAATCAAGCCCTTTGGATTGTAGCCTAGATTGCTGGTTCACTTCAGCCAACTAGAGGGGCCTTAAATGCAAAGCATTGTGCATGCTGTGGTGTTAGATAACATTGCCTAATAGATCCTTAAAATCACCTTCCTTCTATTAAAATAGGCATTAATCTCATAGGATTAATCAGTATGCTTTGTGCTGATTCTTTGAACTAACCCCCTGCAAAAATTTAGTTGCATTCATTTAAGATGTGACTGATGTGGTTTAACTAAAGCAATATATCTATGAAGGCATCACCTGTTCCATTTTGTTTTGAATCCCAGTGACATAAGCAAATATTAACCTGATTTAAAAAAAAAAATAATATTTACCTACAGTTTGGCGCTTCTACATCTCAGTTGGGTTTTGGATCTGAAGTTAAATAATTACAAGGATATAGACAACCTTGGTATATTCCTTCCTACTCTTTTCTTTTCCATGTATGTTAATAAGTTACAGCTCTTAGTTCAAGTAAGATGTGTTCAGAAGCCAAAATGAAAACAGTTAAGGTGAAATCTAATAAAGTGCTACTTACACATATAAAAAAAGTAAAGGTAGACTGAAATAAAAATATCTGGAAAATAAGGACTGAATTAAAGGCACCATCCACTGAAAGTAGTGTAGAAGTTGCTTTGGGATGTAAACAAATATTTTCTCACTTATAATTGTTGGCTAGGGTTCTGCTGTTTCAATTTTCAGTCATCAGTTTTTGATATGTACTCAGTCTCTTCAGCTGCAGCAGATATACTGGAAAAGCAGCTCTAGCTTTGCAGCCAAGCATTTGGCTCTCCCCATCACTCCCCTAGACAAGTTGAGCACGCACTTCAGCTGCAGGTAGTGCCTCCACCCAACTGGCCATTGTAATGCTTTCTTTTCCCCCCAAGGAAATACACTTGTAGCGTCTTCAATCCTGTCCCTTCCACTGGCAGGTGGCATACACCCAGGATAAAGAGCGGAGTTTGGGCATGTTAACTCTGTAGTAGTGTGCAGTGATAGGGCTTGACATTTATAGGCTTAAGAGCATGAAAAAAAATAATTGTGTTACAGGAAGTGGGGTATAATTTTACTGTATCACTTTTTCCCTTAACAGACTGTAGGTTCAACTGTCACAAACGCTGTGCTCCTAAAGTGCCAAATAACTGCCTGGGGGAAGTTGCCATTAATGGAGGTAAGTTGCCCTAACAACAGTTTTCTGTCATTGTCTAAACCATCAGTTAAATAAGAGAGACGTAAAACTGAGAAGGGTGCAAAGACATATTTTTCCACTGCTTCGGAGTAGCCTTTCCTCTGTAATATTTCTGTTATATGTCAAAGATGAAGTGTGGGAGGAACCCTACAAGTGGCTCAGGGCAGGGTGTGTGGCTTTGAAATAGGTGCTGGTGACAGGCTCAGCTGTGCCTCAGAGGTGGTGTCAGCAGCAAAATGGCCAGGCGATCATGGCCTGCTGGATACAGAATGCTAAAGTAAAGCAAAAAGCCATAACCATGAGAAGCTGGCATTCACATACCAACACAGAATTACTTTTTATTCTGGGGAGAGAGGGCAGAAGTATTTGCTTCAAGATAATCTTACCTAGAAGGAAAAGTATACCTGGAAGAACTGGGAATGCCATCCAGGATATAATCTACTACTTGCTGTTGGTATGAAATGAATCATATCAGTTACAGAAATAAAGGCTTGAATACCTGCTGATTTTCCCATACATGCACTGTCGTTTTTGTGTCAAGTATAGAATTTTTGGGTAGGCTTGACAGACAGTACTGGAGGAAAAAAAGGGTGGTTGTAGATGAGTTGTTGATTGCCTTGAAAATGTCACTTTTCCATGTGATAAGGGAATGAGAAGTATGGTGAAGTGTTCAGTTTCTAATGCATATTACTGTGTTAAGTTGTCAGCCTAAACTGCTTTTGAGGCTAATAGAGTACTGTTTTCTCAGGAATCCTTTTTTCAAACTAAACCTGTCATTACTTTATTGAAGAGATACCAACAATTTCCAAAATTAGGAATGTTAACTAATATTTTTCATATGTTTTCATAGTAGTGAGACTGTATTATTAGAAAGTTCTACTGTTTAATGGCAATTAGTGTAGGCAAAAATATTTCAGATGCTAAGTATCCAATTTGAAACATGATAAGGTGCATGATTTTCTGGAAGGTTGCCATTGCACTCCTACTGAGTGTCCTCTCTGATGCACCTTAAACTTCACTCTTGGAGTCACTATTATTATTTTTCAGTCTTTACACAATTTATACCTCATTTATAGTATGATAGAATGGTTAGGCTTGGAAAAGACCTTAAGGTCATCTAGTTCCAAACTCTCTGCAATGGACAGGGACATCACACACTAAACCATGTCAACCTGGCCTTGAACACTGCCAGGACTGGAGCATTCACACCTTCCTTGGGCAATCTGTTCCAGTGCCTCACCACCCTTAACAGTAAAGAATTTCTTCCTTATATCTAACCTGAACTTCCCCTGTTTAAGTTTCAATCAATTACTGTAGTAGGCCCCCTTTAGATGCTAGAAGGCTGCTGTGAGGTCTCCATGCAGCCTTCTCTTCTCCAGGCTGAACAGCCCCAACTTTCTCAGCCTGTCTTCGT
>JAOEHY010024440.1:0-19642 GCA_025447955.1 Psilopsiagon aurifrons
TTTATAAAGCTCCCACACAAAAGATTACATTTCCATAAAGGTATTTTGAAAGAAAAGCAGATAATATTCTATTTACAAAAAACTGAAAAACATGCAGCAAAGCAAGATAAGCATTGTAACATATTCGTAAAACCTACTTTGGCATTAATCTACAGTACCTTAGGAGAGTCCTAATGAAAAAAGGCAAACAACTTGTACCTAAAAAGAATACTAAACCTAAATAAATCAGTAACACAATTTTTTATTGTTTCATAAAGTTTTTTTATTATTTTGATCTATCTTTAGTAAATGCAAGACCCAAGTTTCAGACACAATAAATCTGTTTCTTTTAACAAGGTACAAATTTTTTGCCTGTCTTTCACTCAAGGCGCTACTATTACTTGGAAAATGCAAAAAAAGATGTGTTAAGTAATGGTAATGAATGATTTAAAGAGACATTCATCTTTATATAATGAACTCAAGCACAAAAATTCTTATTTCTTAAACAGTACACACATTTTTTTATGTGGGATGCATAGCTATCATCACTACTGAAACCTGTATGAGTTTACTATTGGGCAAACAGGAATCAAAAACTAGTTGTCTCTTTAAATTTTAATTTAATATTTTCAACTCCATGCAGAATTTTACAAGCTGCTCACAACATGACATGAAGCTTGTTAATATGGTTTAAAGCAACACACTAAAAATATGGGAAAACGGACTATAAGGTAACGTTTTCCTACTATGCATTTTCCATAACAAACAAAAGAAAAACCCACAACTTTAGGTTCTGTCAGGCAGACGAAGTCTTTACCTGAACCCTAGGAACAAAAGGCGTTGTTCTTCTACTAAGGCTTTGGCTCTGGTAAGCAAAATTAAAGAAAAAGCAATAAAACAAAACCAAAAAGGACAACACGCTGGAAACTAAAAGACCAAAAGTAAAAACAAAGACATACAACTATTACTTTAAACACAGCTTTACGCCAACAACATATTTATATAACACAAAGTATTTTAATGCAATGCATAAATTAAATCTGCAGATATGTTACCAAGTCATACCAAAACCCTGTGATGGAAATTCTGGCCTTAGGGAAGTCAGAAAGAATTTTGACACTGATTCCCCAGAAGCAAGGATTTCTCTTTGCAGTCTACAGATAACATTTACAATAGATTCAAAAATAACATTAGCAAAAGGAGCAGGTCAGCAAAGTGTGATTTAAAAGTGGGAAAGCAAACATAAGTTCAGCTTGATCATCTCTTTTAGAAAGATAATAGATGCATATTCAGAGACAGAATCAAGTACATTTTAAACATTGTCAGGTCTGCTTGCTTTCTAGAATAAAGCAAGTAAAGTAAAAGGTTTTCTCTTTTACACAATTTTAAGTGACATTTCTATAAAAAGCCCTCTAAATATTTTTTCAAATAATTCAAAGAAAGATAGTGCTATCTGGTATTAGCATTACATGGGTGAAGGTACAATCAATGTCTGTCAATTCTCTAGCAATAATGACAAAAATGACATATGGTATATGCAAAAAACCCTAGCATGAAATGAGATATAGAGCATTTAGCAAACTTAGTAGTTGCATTGCACACATAGATGCATTTATAACTCTTATATTTTTGTTATGTAACACTTTTTTCCAGACAACATACAGCCTTGCGGCTTCCAGCAGCTACATCAAGACTACAACACTACAGGCAACTCCCCTAAATTCCCGTACTATCTACAAACTCTAACCAGCCATTCTCTATGTTCACCTTTAAAAACAACTAATGGAGTGGCACAGAAAGGGTATCAAGTCTAGAAAATGCATAGGAATTATTTGGCCTGACCAGGGAGGTTGGACTAGGTGTCCTCTGGTGGTCCTTCCAGCCTCCACCATTCTGTGATCCGCAGAGTGCTAGTGAATGGGAGAATGGGAGCATGGGAGTAGGTCACAACAATCACAGCAGTCTGACAGATTTGAATCTGATTTTCTTCCCTGCTCTGTTTTCCTGAGATTATTGATCTATTTTGAAGTGATGGAAAGATGCTACTACTCAGTAGTCCCTTCTGCAAGAAATGTACCCAAATTATGAGTGGAGGCAGTGTGACAATGCTTCTGCCATCCTCCTTGCTTACACGGCTTGCATAGATGCTGGAGAAATCTGTTCTGTAAAATGTGTGAAGTAATCTGTTCTCACACCAAAGCAAAAAGATGTATAAGGAAATTCAACAGTGCATCACAGGACTTGTCTGATGTGCCCCTGTGCTCTGTGAGGTGCAGCAGCTTCACACAGTCCCCTACTCTGCAAAGCCCTGTGTATGGGTGTCACCTACTCATGTACAACAGAAGCAGATCTTTAGCTTGCTTCTCCTCCATATTACAGGAGAAATACAGATACTCCAGAATATCACAACTCTAAAAGGTATAAAATGTCTCCCATCGTGCCCTGAAGCATCTCACCTGCCATATTCTGCCTTGGAAAATGGCAGGCAATAAGCACATAATGTGTACTACCTAAAAGTTTCAGGGTTTGGTGTTTAGGCAACAGAAATTTACTTGCGTAGAGCTACAAAGGGTCAAAATGAAAGGGGAAAAGGGAAAGGCAAAAGGGAGAAAGGGAGAACATCTCATACTTAACCTAATCCCCCCAATATGCTGATGATATACTATGTCCTTCACAATGTACAATATCTGCTTTATAATATGATACATATATTGTACTATAATTAATAGACCTGTATTTTTATTGCTTTGTAAATTATGTACGTTTAAGTGTTCCTGTGGTTCAGATGTGCAAAGAAATAGATTAATTTTATAAACTGCATCCCTTTTCTGTTAGAATTTCCAGCAGGACAAAAAAGAAATATTGTAATTTTATGCCTGTATCCATTACATGGTCTTGTAATCATATTGCCAGTCTCTAAATCTAACTATTGCAAAAGCATTCCAAGTTATACCTTTCATGCAGTATTGAAAAAGTAGCCAGAACACAGCAATGAAGAGCACCAACACACAAAGGATACTGACTTTTTAAAAATGGTATTAAAGAAAAAACGAATCAGTGGAAAATCACAGAAACAGGAATCAGTCAAAGCAAATAATGAAGCAATAATTGCAGTAACAGTCACATAATCCCCTGAAAGAACAGTGTGAATCAAAAATGCTACAAATCTTACAGAATACAGTTATTACATATATGAAATATATATAACACAATAGTTTGCCATAGCTGCACATATTTTTTTCAATCAGATACGTATTTTGTTAATGGAAAGATGATTTCCTAGCTATGTGATATGGTTTGCTTCATGGGAAATCCTACTAGCCAGCTCTGGAGTGTCACTGTAGCCTCAAGTGGAATAAACAGGTACATAGGCCAATGTCAACAAGGAGGAAAACACAGAAGACTTGAAGAGATAAATACCCCTGAATTATAGAGGGGCATCACTGCAGCTAAACTGGCTAAAAACATGCTGAACATAAAGAAATCTATTCTGAAATACTGTTATATTAAAATCTTTGAAGGATCTGTAGCACTGTCTGCATACATGCAACTATTTAGTCAAATACTTTAGACCTTCATCTGAACTGTAGGTACCTCCACTTCTGGCCACAGCTCTTGGATTTCACAGCCCACCAACCACAGTTGCCCTAACAGCAGCCCACCAGGACTACATGGAATTAACCAGAAGTTCAGAAAATACAGAAAGCACTTCCAAAATCTTGCCCATCATTCTTTCCCTCAGATTCATCACACATTTGAATTCAGCTACCATCACCCAGAATGTGAGCTGACCTGCCACTTCCACACAGAACAGCATCCTGTCCCCATCTACTGCCAGTGCTCTTCAGTTATTCTCCTTCTAGGCATTCACCATAAAGAGAACATTCCCTAAGAAATTTGGAGTTTAGTATTTCCTTTAATTTCCATCATACTAAGCTATTCAGAATGAATGAGTTGTTCCATCAACTGTTTTGTGAGAAAAGAGTTGATTAAAAGAAAATGGAAAATCAAGATACTGAAGCTCACACATTCCGTAGTGTTGAAACTGAAATATATTTTTGAACAGGGAGATTTTTAAAATTCAATCTTCCCCTGTTACTTCAGCTTTGCTAAAGGTCCAAAATTGGAAGATCTCATAGTCCATTCTAATTTTTCAAAACATCTCCAATCTCCAACTCTACAAAGAGCTGTCTTTTTCACTCTTATAAAGTTTCAAAACTGTTTGAAGTCATAAAATAGCAAACCAAAATTTTAAAAAGTGAAGGAAAAAATAGTCATTGCACTACCTTTAGACACATAAATGCCTAAATTTTAAAAGTCAAAAAAAATGTGATATTTTAAACAAACTTGAAATATCAGATCAGAAAGGAAAAGAAAAAATGTTCCTGTTGAATACTTCAGTTCTCTTAAAATCTCATTTCAATGTGCCCAGTTAAGTGCTACATTACTATCTATCCGTACCATGTTGAGAGATTCTGACAAGCCACCCTTCCTCACAAAGCAAACACTTTAGTACTAGTCTCCCAAAGCTTTGAGCCAACAGCAGCAGGAGCTAGGTTGTGCCATTAAGATGATTAACATGAAATACAGCTATTTTCAACTTCTCTTTGGCTGGAAAGATAAGTTTTCAAACCTTCAAGCAGTCTACTAACATTAGGTGTTGACATTGAGACAGTGGGACTTCAGAGAGTTACTGAGTATTTCTGACATCAGAGTCGCTCAGCTGGAGCTGTGTGTTCTCAGGGGTCAGCTGCACTTTGAAGGAAATAAGGATTCTGTGTAGTAGGGAGTACTGTATAATTCAAATAGCACATAAGGAAGTACAAAGAGGGCAAACATAGGAAAGATTGTTAACTGTCTTCTGACATTATTTTGTTTCCTTAAAAAAAAAGTAATTCAAAATAGGAATGATGCCTTCTTGAATTAAGCGCTGAATTTATATGCCATTCTAAGATATAAAACCTTGTGAATTTCGTTGTGAGAATATATCTCCAAATCTGATATTATTCTAACACCCCTCAAATTCAATATTCAATCAAACCACAAAATCGACAGATTTACTGACTTTGCTAATAAATCCTAATCTTAAACTCCCGAAGATTTTGTTTCTGAATCTGAGAAAGTGAGGAAGTCAGTTCTGTGTGGTTCCTATTTGTACTGTTATTCCACAGTGCTTGTGCATTGGATGTCTGAGCAGCTAACTACAGACTTTGAATTTCATACTTGGAGCTAGGAAACAAAACTTTTTGTTAGCCTAATTTTTTATGATATTTATCCAAAAGAGATTTCTTTCCCTCACTTCCACTATCAACAATTTTGGCTGTATTGCAAAACTATATTGATTTTTAGATACCCTGGTCTGTGTATTTTGACAATTCGTGTTCACTTGTAATTGCATTCTGTGCAAAGAATTCTGCACTCTACAGACAAGATTTCTAGTTTGTCATTTATCCAAAGGACAGAGTCTTTCAAAGTAGTTAAGTAAAACAGAGAAAATTCAAAATTATATATTGTAGATGGCTGGACTGATGAGCAAAACAAATAATGTCTCATGCATTGCAAAATGGAGCCAACATGGATGCTGAATTGAAAAAGACCTATTTCTTCCTCTCTTCTATCAATACCATAAGTCATTTCTGGAAGACCTTTAAAGAGTCTGCTTAGATTTTATGCCTATTTTAATGGCGTGCTCATCTTAACAGAAACAACTTGGCAGAAATATGAATGTGACATTTTTAAACATGTTTAGCACCAGCTTTGCACTGCTTCTATTCCATTTTCCTCACCTTTTCAACATGTACCAGGCCACAACTGAGCACTTTTAAAAAATCACACTTTGGAATTGTGAATGACACAGAAAGGTGCACAAAAGTTCAGTTTAGTACAAAAAATTACCATTTTAAAGAAAACATTCATGTCCTGAACTTTGTTCTCAATAAGATTGAAGAACAAAAGTGAGTAACACTGGTACAAAGAATACAACCAAAGTAATATTAACAAATAACCAAAGAGAGATCTGGGAAAGGTACAAATGAAAGCTAAGGCATCAGAAATAAGCAATATTAATGTCCCAGCACTCAAGTAATGAAATCTGCCAACTGTTCATGTAAGTATTACAGTTGAAAGCCTATACACTCAACAGCACAAATGTAACTGAAGGCCATGATGAGACTTTTCCGAAAATTTGACTCTACCAGTCTAGCTTACTAAAAAAATATACATACCTCTAATTCAACATATATAAAATTTCCAAAACCTAATAAAATAGAATGCCCTTATGAAACAATGGCCCTGTCTACTCTGAGATAAAAAAATTTAGCTAGTTTAACAAGAAATTTATGTTAGAAGAAACTTGCACTCTGCAGTGAGAGTTGCATATACTGCAAAAAGCACAACAGTAATATCAACGAAATGTTTACATACTGAAAGTTGTCCAGACAAGAACTGTGGAACATCCCTTAACATGCCAGGACTCATAGGAGAAGTCACTGAAATAGAAGGTCGGTCCATTTTTTGAGATTCAAAAGAACTAGAACCTGTAATCATAAATAAAATACTATATAAATAGTAGCACTTACTCATTTTTCACAACATTCTTTAAATAAAAATTTTAGAAATATAACCCAACATACAATAAGATTTTGAGAAATGTGAATTTTTCACCTATTTAAAATTATCAAATAATGATACTAAATCTTTTGCTGCTCACATGCAATCAAAAGCTTTTTTTTATAGAGTAAAAAATAGCTTATTCTGACAATTCTGGCCATAATTATGTCAGTAAGTTGAAGGCCCAAAATTCCTACATAGTAAAGTAAACACTTAACTGTGGTCAAAGGAATTCAATCTTAATATTATTATCTTGTACAATCAGACAAATTTCTAATTAGATTTTTTCAAAACATCAAGATGCATTTAGTGAGTTTTGTGCATTTTGTTTTCAAGTTTATGAGGTTTGCAAAATGACAGAGCACAAGTTTTGACATATAAACCATAGAGTAAAAGTAAAGTATTTTTATAAATACAAAAGACAATCCACATCTCACAAAACATAAAATGGATTTTATTTTAAGACTTGGCTGATCAGTGAAAATTGTTAGTTTTTCATATTATTATAATCAAGTTTCTGCCACTGCATTTATTCATAGCTTCTATTATAAAAGAGTTCTAAAACAATGATAAAAAATAACTCCAGGCTGAAATCCATCATATCAGATCAAGCCAAAGAACAAGCAGTTTTCCTCACATGAAATACTGAGTTAGCCAATTTAAGGGGTGCTGAATGGTTCTGATAGAGTGGAAATATTCTGATTTCAAAATAGCTCTCAGGTTGTAAATAAACAACATTTCATCACCATTTTTAGCTTACACAGCTCAATTGAGATGCAAAACAACAGGAAATTAAAAATTATTATCAATGTTTCTGTTTGTTAGAGTAATGCTTTTCTTTTCAATCAAAAATAGCCTAAGCCTATAACCAAATGTCAAGCCTAAATCAAAATATCCTGACTTTTGATAGTTTTTTATTAAACAGAGGCAGATAGATAATACAGTAAGATGACATATTGAGACAAGTATGGACAAAGAGACAAAAGCTATACTGACTGCAGATGACATTTTTAAATCTTTTTATGCTTACATAAAAACAGAGAAGATTTTCCTACCCACAATTGAAACTTACTGGACTCCAGCTGTGCATGTGTGCTGTCAGGTATTCTGGGAATGTCCCTGAAATCAGGAAAATTAAGACAGGCTGATCCTTTATCTAACAAGCATATTCAAATTTCAGTAACACTATAACACTTTTCAAGTCATCACAGAATGCCTCAGGAAAGGTGTATGATCTGCTGGCTGTCTTCAGCCATGGGGAAGACTAATCTTTTATTCAGTATAAATAATTTCAGTGGCAAATTAAAGCCTATAGAGCAAGTGGTTTGGTGGATGCAGAAGAGAGTCTACACAGTCACAAATAAAATAGTTCAGTAAATAAAAAAAGAACAATCTCAGAGCTAATAGCAGACTAAAACTGTGAGTAGACTTTATGATGACATTATACACTAAATTTACTGGACCCTTATTCAAAAATATTAAAATGCCAATAATGGCAATCCCAAGATGTCCTTTATTGTCCTTGAAACCCAAGTTTGGACAATCTTACCTTTTCCATGACTAAATAAAATGTGCAAGTTCGTTTGGCAAAATTGCATACTTGCATATACATGAGATGTTTCAACACTTGTATTAAATCATGTGTACAGCTATGTAATTTTAAAGCACTCACTTGCAATGACTAAGTAACTCATTATGCCCACCCACCTCTGAAAGGAACATTCTTCCTGTGAGAGGCAAACAGTACTATATGCTAATAAAAACTCTCAATATGCTAATAAATACTTTCAGAGGTATTTGTGCAAAATCAAGCAAAACGAAGAGCTTCAGTTCTGAGCCACAGCAAGAACAATATTTAAAATCATGATGTGCATAGTTCAGTGCAGTTGCTTTCTACAAGTTTGCACTGGGTGCCAGGATCCATGTGCTGGCAGAAGGGGCTGTGGGGTGGCCTCTGTGAAAGGAGTCTGGGGCTGCTCTGTGATGGATGCAGTCCAGTACAGCCAGCTCCAATGGACCCACCACAGGGAACAGGTGAGCCTATCAGTAAAGGTGGTGGTGCCTCTGTAATAACATATTCAGGAAAGGGTTAAAAAAAGTTGTGCAGCAGCTGTGAGAGGGTAGAGTTAAAGAAAAAGCCATGAAAGAAACATCCCTGCAGACACCAAGGTCAGAGAAGAAGGAGAGGGAAGGGGACTGACCACAAGCCCCATACCCTATCCCCCTGCATTGCTTAGTGGAGCACGGAGGTACAAGAGCCAGGAACAAAGGAGTGAACTTGAGCCTGGGAAGAAGGGAGGTAAAGGGAATGTGGGTTTATTTTTGTTTCATTTCTCACTATCCTATTCTCTTATTAATTCCTAATAAATTAAATTAATCCTCCCCAAGTTTGCCCATGCTGGTAGTAGCTGAGCAATCTCCTCATCCTTATCTTGACCCATGAGCTTTCCTGTCTTATTTTCTCCCCCTCTCCTGCTGATGAGGAGAAAGGAGAGAGTGGCTAGGTGGGCATTTAATGGCCAGCCAAGGTCAACCCACTAGAAAGGTATATGAAAAGGAATGAGAGGTTAAAAATGCTTTCCATGACATCTACTGTCTCATACAATTAAAAAAAAAAAAAAAAAAAAAAATTAAAAAAAGAGGAAAATAATCTGTTCCTTTTTTGGTAAACCATTTCCAAATGTTTTCCAAAATTCGGTAGAAAGTCAGCTTTACTAAGCTGATTGAGGAGGCTTTCCAAATGAATTAATGCACAGTACCCAACAACTCAAATAAATAAGAGAGCATCAGTAAGCGAAACTTGTCAGAAAATTACAAGGGTTATTGAAGAAGTAAATATTAATTTGCAAGTTTGATGTATACAGAATTTATAAAGGAACCCAATATTTGCCTATTACTTTACTCAGAAATACACTCCTGCACCAACTTGTAATTTCAGAAAACTATTTCTACTGTGTGAGTTTGAGAAGAAAACCTTGAAAATATGGATCGCTGTGAACAAATTGAATATGAGTTTTCTCTAGATAGCTGAAATGATAAACCTGTAGGCTTTGAACACTATCATTTATGTTCCTAAAGCATGCATATCCCTGTACTTCATGGTAGTGTGATTGGTATTTCTTACAAGGAGCTATCACTGAGATCAACAGATATAGAAGAAGCAGAAGTAGTTTTAGGCGTCTCTTCGCTTTTTAAGATATGTCCCACTCCAAGAAGATTGTATCATTCTTTCCAAATTCAAACTGTAGTAACTATGAAAATAACATGAATTTCAAAATTATTTCTGAGAATTAGAAAAGCAGAAAATGGGTAAGTTCCTGTGCATGAGAGACAGCCAGTTCACACAGAGTAACAACTTGGCCATCAAGTTTTATTTTAAGATGGAAAAAAGGATATATTACAAGCCAAAATGATATGATATTTTTTCTTAAGGAGCTTTCCATTTTATCTTCCTTTATCAGCTCTGCTAGTTATCTTCAGTTTTCATAGCAGTCAGCCCATAATAAAACAAAGAAGAGCTAATAATCATGTTTACTGAAAATTTTTTTTGTATTCAGAGTATCAGGATGTGACAATAGGTTCTCTTTGTCAACTAAGTTGATTACCAGTAGCTGTCAGAAGATTTCTGGCAGGAGTTAATGTGTTGCTACAGGACCATTGAGAGATTCTCTTTATAAGTAACAGGATACTCCTCAATGAAAAAGTGAAATCCTTCAAGTGGGCATCAAATATTCTAGTTAAAATAAATACCACTCCTGACATCTGATGAATCTGATTTTTTAATGATTTTAAAGCCATTGAAACTTTATTCCATGGGGCAGAACACAAATCTATGGTGTTACATTTCCTTGGGCAAGCACAAGGTATTAATTTCTATAGTCCACTTAATTATAACCTGAAATCTAAACTGAGAAGATACTACAGAATTTCCAGTCCATCAGCTCAAATAGCACGAATAAATAAATAAATAAATAAATCTGGAGCTATGTCAATATCAAAATCCAAAGAGTTACATGCATCTAGCAAAAACCTGAAACCTTACCAACTTGCAGAAAGCACTCATCACTGAGACTGCAGTTATAAACCCATATAGATTAGTAATTTGCTTTTTGGAGGGGAAAACCCTTCTTACATCTACTCCAAAAAGGCACTGTGAATAAAGCGTACAGCAAACTTTTTTAGCCCTGATCTGGCTTGGTTCTTCAGGCTATGCAGCAAACAGTTAATGCTGGAGAAGGCATCTTGAGAGCCAACTTCACTTTCTTTAAGGAATTTTAGATGAGCTGCTCTAGTGACAGCAAGCAGAGCACATGGTAACATAACAGAAAACACGATGGTAAGGAGGTAAGCAACAGATGGTAAATATGAAAGCACAAGAAAGAATAAAGGAGATTTGCACATTGAAAAAAATGCAGAAGGAGGAAATAAATATTTTCATGACGTGAGCAGTTCCTTGAAACTTCTATAAACTTCTGTTTGAGAGAAACCATGAAAGATCTTACACCTTATGAAATGAATTTGAAACCTCTGTTTTGGAGACAATATTATTCTAGTAACTAGAATAATAGCCTGTCCCTTAGCATTACTATTATACTCACAACTTCCAAGTTACGCAGAAGTTCTTAAGGATAGAACAGATGATACAGCCTTTGCACTAAAGGGGCTGTGATTCAATATGTACGTAGGAGATAACCTCTCATCTCACTGACAAGATAAAGCAAGTTTTGTCATTATCAAATTTGCTTAAAATTTTCAAGCCAAATTAAGTTCCTACACATTAAGTTCTGGATGTGTCGAACATGTTAAGTACTTATTACAGGTGAAACGATAAATCATCCTCACTGAAATTTTGTCCTCATACTATATAGTTCCAGATTTTTTACACTTCTTAATTTTTAGTTGCAATATTGCCAATGCTTTCTTGTAAATAGATAATTGTGACATCTAATAAATACATTTATCGTGTACATCCAATAAATATATTTATTAATACATAATCATAGAACAGCCCAGGTTGTAAGGGATCTTGAAAGACAGATCTTGAAAGACCATTTTGGTCCAACCTCACATGGAAAAGGAAGCCTAGATGATATTGCCTATCACCCGTCCAGTTGTGCCATATACATCATAATAAATTCAGTGGGGGAAAAGGGAAAATTCTTAACAACCGCAAGCATCTTCAAATTCAGTGATAAGCATCACCCTCTACAGAACTGTGGTTTAGGCTGTAAATCAGCCATGCAGTTTGATACCTGGTGTGATTATCTACGGAATTTCTAATGGAGAAGTAAAAAATGGATGGATGTGACTGTCAGGCTGTAGGAGCTTGGAAGAAAAGGAAGAGATAAAGAAGGGCAAGTATTCACAGTCTAATATAACAAAGCAACTATTGCTATGCATGATTTTGAAACAGTCTGAAAGTTAAGGAAACGGGCAACGTAAAGTACCAAAGAAAAAGTCCTGCAGAGCGCTAGCTATTTTTTCAGCTATGTTCTGCATTAGATAACCTGCAATAATTTAATAGATTTCGTAGATGAAGATGATGAGAATGTGGATTCAAGACTTTCCAAAGCATATTGATTACGTCATTAGCATACTGCATTTTGTGCAACTTTTGCATTGCATACTCTCAATAGAGTTCAGCACAATTCAGAGACTAAACATAAATATATAATTTTATATATATATTAAAGATGGGAATGGAGAAATAAAAAACAAGAGCTTAGAATTGCAACAATAAGGAGTATAACAATTTCAGAGCAAATGTTGACTTGGTCACCAAGTAAACAGCCACAGAAGGGAACTTACTTTTGACCATATTGGCAGACAATGCCTGGGAATTTCTCAGAGAACAGAGAATTTCACACCAGCTATTTTTAATTCCTGTTGTGATCTATCATTCTAGGTATGTTTTTGGTTTACAGAATTTTTAAGTTTTACTGCTTACAATTTTTATAAATCTGTTTGATATGCTTTGCCCTAAAAGTGGAATTTAGCCACATTTTTATCATATTTAATAGAAAAACTTATAAAATTACTTACCCTATTGGTCTTGAAACAACAAGCTCTACTTGTGGCTCAGGTTTGGATTCTAAAATGATGTTATACACCTCCTCAAAGGTGGCTCCTTGTAGTAGCCTTCCATTCCATTCTAATACTTCATCACCTATAATTTCAGTAATAACACTTCTTAGTAACTCTGCTGTACACTGTTCTTACAATGACAATTTAAGCCATTCTGCTCTCAAGTTTTATGAACTGTGAAACCTGTGCTGTAGACAAGTCTCGAGTTCTTTATACAGGAAAATCCTGAGTATAAAAGGCTTCAGCAGCTTAGCTTCAAATATGTGCAGTTCAGTGAAACAATAATATCACCACTAGGTGATATTATTGTGTGAGTGCCTATTGAGTAAGAGACAGCTCTTACTTGCTTTGGCAGCTATGATTTACTAAAATCTCAACATGCTCTTTAGGAAATACAGCTCTTTAAAACAGCATATCTCATCAGCTTACTATTTTGAAGATACATTTAACTCTGCAAGTTTAGTATTTAAAGTTCAGCTAGTTCTTATGTTAATAGCTAATATTTCTGACACGTTCTTTAATCTAGTTATCCATGGTTTGCATGTTGGGATAGAAGCAGTTTCTTAGCTGAGCTGGTTCTGTTCACACAGTCGTGATAGCTTACTTTGCTCTAAATAAAATATGGACCAAAAAATTATGGAACATTAGTGGAATAGTATTCTGAGTATAAAAGCATGAGTAAACATGCTAAAATATTATTCTGAACAATGTGAGAATTTATCTATTTGACAAAAAATGTAATATCAATAATCCAGTAACTAAATGTCAGGTTGAATTCTGCAGTAGTTCATCCTACATTTTCTATGTAATTTCACAGCTAATTAAACTCACTCAGTTGTTATCACCTTCAGAAAAGCAACTCACCAGTATAGAACTATAGTAGATGCATACCTGGTCTAAGATGCCCCACTGTATCAGCTAAGCTTCCTTTTTTAACTTTGGTGATAAATGCGCAGAGTCGACCCGATTCAGTCATCTTTCCTCCTACTACCTGTTTCAAAGAGGAAGTATTTTCATAGAATGAAAATTACTTTAAATTACTTCAATGTTCTGGCAACAGAAAGAAGTATTCAGTTATATACCTGGTTTCCAGGTAGCCCAGCTAAGACACATAAACTTGAAAAAAACCCACCACAGAATATTAGCTCTGACAGGCTATGTTTCTATCTACTCTGGCTACTTCTGTAATTTAAACACAATGCAAATTTAGACTGCTAAAGCTTTTAGACTTACCAAATATATGTATAGTCTTTCACTTTATTATAAATTACCACCCAGAAAAAGTAGCCTGCTGGTTATGAGACTGCTTACTTCAATACTTTTAAACTGAATATAGATGTATTAATGCTATCAAACCTATGATGATCCCACCAAGCATCAAACACCTCAATAAATCAAATTCACATTGGCTGGCAAGTCAGTTGAAAATACTTGTCATACTGAAGATTTCTCTACAGGAAACACCAACAGGTTTGACCTTAATATTTATCTTAGAATCAGGAGATTTGCATACCAGAATCCATTATAGCCTCATACTCTTCAAATTCTTAAGTTTCTTAACAGCCTTCGTATTGCAATTTAAAATTTGTAATACTAAATCCAGCTTAGGTTACTTTTAGTAATGCAAATATTTGAAAATTTAAGTCAGGAATAACAGCTGAAAATCACTCTCTTCAGATGTCTATTGAGATTAAAAAGTAGTCCATGAGTATTAGGGAAGATTTCAACTTTTTAAGAGAGGATCTTAGAGTTTTAGATATAGAAGTTTAAACAAAAAGTACTTTATAGTGGAACTATTAGTCTCTTCTCTTGCATTTTCAGACATTATGGCAATTACACACATTCCAAAAGTGATGCTTAAGTGGCTTCTTCACTGACTTCAAAATAAAATCATTTCTCAATTAAATTAAAAAAATTCCAAAGCATGGTAGTATATTATAAGTAACTACCTTTATTTAATCCCTATTTATAATATATGATTGTATCTGAATCTGTGTACCCAGTGAATTCAGTGTCATCCTAAATAGAGAATGGATAATTAATCAAACTTCTTAATAATTTCTCACAACAAGGATTTTGATACAAAATAAATATATGCTTGTTTCAATTACTGTGTATTCATTCTCATTCTTGTACTAGTGTTGCTGGAACTGCAAACGATATAATACAAAAATAAGATCAAGATAGGAGCTAGAAATAACTTTGTAATATTAAAGAGTACTACATTATGAAAAAGATGTTAATAAATTACTTTGTGATAATATACCATAAATATTACATCATTTTTAGTCTTGTGTATTTAAAATGTAGCAAATCAAACAGCCAGGGAGAGGCAAGAGAACTTTCTGGCTTTTGGCTCTTCCACCAGTAGATTCTGCTCTGGATTGAAATGTCATTGGATTCCAGATATCCCTCCAGTCCTCCAATAAGATAATATGTTTTTCACGTTTCTTTCCTCTTTTGGGTAACAGAAGTTATACTTCAGTGCAATGCTCAGTACTGAAAAAAGGAGACAGGGCTTGGCTTGCCCAGCAAGGGTACAATTAGCACCTTGTAGAGCAGACATTCTCCGCAAACTTGTGGAAACATGTCTAATCTTTCAGTCAGAAGAATATAAATTTTTGAGCTTTTCAGGGACCCTGTAAAATTACTTGTTAGTTGATTATAAAATGTCTCCGTAGTGTAATTTTGAGAATGATAAGACATTATAGATATCAGTATGCATAACCTGCTTAATATGATAATATTTTTGTAATAGAAATAGCTGGTTTACCAACCTTTAATCCAAGCATTGCTCCCGAGTCTCTAGGCACACTTCCATCTTTTAGCCGTTTATTTAACAAAATCCGACCAATGAGACGGTCTCCGTCTTTGGATGGTTGCCAAGTTACCGGATGCTATCATATGGTGTTAATGGAAAATACAGTGAATAGGATTTTAAAGAAAATATTTCAGTAATACTTTTCATTTCTTGATATATTTCATGAATGCCATGAAAGTATTATGATTACACTAACATTTACTGTAATAATAGAATGAGAGAAAACTGTGCCAGAAAATATGTATTTGGATATCTAGTCCATGACAGTGCATGTCTAATAGTTACTAATATTATCTATTTTACTAAGTCCAATTTCTAAATATCTAGAATTATCTTTGCATCTTGATTATGCAGATATATACAACTATACATAGTTACCTATATAGAATGGAAATCACACCTTCATACAGACAAAAGCAACTGTAGAGGACTAGTGTCATACTAAAAAAATTTAACTCAAAACAGAAAATTGATACAAAACATTCCTTCTTTTTCCACTATCCCAACCATGACAGTTTGCTCTAAGATAAACATTTTCAGTTTTTTACTTTCTTTCAGTAGTTATATATTAAAAATTATAGAATACCTTAATAGCAGTAGTCATTACCCTAGTTAAATGTATCACTTCTTTCTTGGAATAATTACTTCATATATAACGCATAGTTGCAGTGAATGTACATGGGCACAGTCATGTATTGTCATAACTAATACAATTTTAAATTTTGTTTTGTGTAATCATAGCACTTTTTCACAGCAAAATACTATTTCATGCTCTATTTCATGCAAAATTAGTAAGCACAGACAAATCTGCTCCCATTACAACTACTAACTCTAAAAAGATTTCTCATAATCTCCACCAAACAGAAAGCAAAAACAAAAAAAAAAAACAAAGCAGATGGCAAAGCCTTTAATTCTGCACAATACTGCACAAAAAGGGCATGGCAACAAAACAAAAGGACAACCATGACAGTGACAGGGAAAAAAGAAAAACAACTTTTCTGTGCAGAGAGACCCAATTTTCTTCCTTTTTCACCTGGGGTTTAAACTATTCATTTAATTTCAGCCCCAGGAACATCGTAAATCAAATAAGCCAATCAGTTGAATCCTGATTTTTAATTACTTTATTCTTGAAGGTAATACCATGATATGCTATTATGCAACCATAAGAACAATGGTTCTTCCTTTATGCTTCTCAATTTTTTTCTTAGGCTGCCAAGCAGTAAAAACTGCAACATGCAGAGACTTTTCATTTGTTTTTCTTTTCTGCACCTTAAGAAATGCTACATTGTCTCTAGAAACAGCCTATCTTTTATACTATGCACTATTTTAATGAGTGACAGAGAGCAAACAAAGACCGAATGAGCAGGTTAAAATGCAGTCTCCATAATTTCAGTACCTTCTCACTATGGCTATGTTCCTCGTTTAGAGTTGTGCTACTACACGTATCTACCCCAGAGTCTTTTATCTGAGGCTCAGACCATTCCAAGTCCTCTTCCAAAGAGTGGCCACCAAAGCACACCATTTTCTTTTGCCTCTCGGATAAGGTGTTAGAATCCGACAAAACTGCCTGCTCACTAGTTTTTCTTTTTCCCCTTTGACTGTTCCCTATAGGTGTGGGATAAAAAAAAGGATACAAAAAAGAAAACATGCAAAGGTGTAAATAAAACAAAGGAAATGTGAAATGTAAAGGAAATTAAATGGTAAGGCTCCACATGTCTCACCAAAGACATTGGGGATGCCTCACTGCTATGCCAAGACGTATGGTCCAGCCAGTTGTAATCCATGTCTCCTGTGAGAATCAGACAGACAAGATAGTGCAGTAAAGGAAAGGTGAAAGAAAGGACAGAAAAAGATACAGTAAAATTGTAAAGACTTCTGATTATCCTATCTGATTCAGAACCTCTGCTAGCAGGACTTGCAAAGTGCTTCCCAGAAAAAGTTAAGGCTTCAACAGCAGAGTATATGTAATATGAAATCCAGTGACGAAGGAGGTATGTTTGTGTCTACGTGTGCATGAAACTGTGTACAGTGTAAAGCATCACTGCTTCACCATTTTTCATTCTTCATGTAAAATTACTTACAGTAAATTAAATTAAAAAGCAAATTGTGTTGTATTCCTAAAACTTTTCAGAAAGGAAAGCATTTGAATATTGAATTATTTTGCAAGATGTACTTCTGCCATGGAATTTCCAGTGCTGTCTTACCTCTGCCTCCAAAGGCACTGCTTCAGGGGAACTCAGTGAAACAATCAGTAAGCTCATGAAGATCTAACCTTTACTATGTAAATGTACAATTGGAGATATCCAGAAGATAGTAAGATTTCTAGTCTACATATTGCCTGGTGTAAAAATCCTGGGTTTAAAATATATTTAAAAATGAATCTTAAGTGAGGAAAACTCATCTCATTACAGTAATGATGATTTCTCTGCTCCAAATGCATGAACTAAGGGCACATGAGCCCATTCTTTTTCTCTTAGCAGTTGTTTCCTGTGGCATCTATATCAACTGCTGTACCCAAAACACAAGTCTGACTAAAAAAATTGTGATTTTGTTCCCTGTAATCTCGTATCTAATTCTAGGAGGAAAGCACTGAAATGGGCTTTATAGGCACAATAGCTAAAACTGAGCATTCTTACCATTACTAATTCCTGACTATCTATCTCCAAGTGTATACTGTTATTGAAAGGACTACACATATCTACCGTCAGGTAAATCCACCACTGCAAATTACTGGACATTTTTTAAGGTTTTAAAATTCACAGCAAGAACCATGACTATCACTTATAATCCAAAAGAAGCCACCAAAAAGGAAATCAGGAGTATATTTATATGTCTTTGCTGTTCCACAATGAACATAGTATTTTACCTGTACTTTAGGAAACCCATCATGACTTTGACAGCATTCCTATTGACACCTTTTCCATATCAATTATACATTTTTGTATGAGCTTGTTGAAAGCAAGGACTTCTATCAAACTATACTTTCACCTGTGTGTCTACATTAAAAATAACTTCTTAAAAATAGGAAAATGAGTTACTGAAAAGGTGAGGCCCCTGAGATGTTCTGACCATATACACACAGTCCCACTGCATATGTACACATACCTAGTCACCAAAAACTGCTCCAATCGTCACTTTCTCCTATTGTGTCCACAATATCAGTATATAGGCATACCCTCAAAGACAGAAATTATATTAGCTTTACAGTAACTTACTTTACAGTACAGCTGTGCTGCACATACGTAAGTTCATCCTACAGGTGTTTATGTGAGTAAATGCTGAGCAGTGGTGGGCTCTAACATTCTTTAAAAACTTCCCATTATGCAGTAAAAATACAATATATTGGCTATTTGTTTATTGGTTTGGACATAGGTTATTGGACAACAGTGAACCATGTGCTGCTGTGGCAAAAATATGCAACAGAATGCTGGGTTACATCAACAAGGGCATCACCAGCAGTATAAAGATATTATCGTTGCATTATAGACAACTCTTGTCAGGCCACACTTGGAACACTGTACTCAATTTTAGTCCCTGCTATACAAAATAAATGTGGATGGGCTGGAGAATGTCCATAGAAGGGCCACAAGGGCCACAAAGATGATCAAAGGACTGGGAAGCCTGCCGCACAAAGAAAGGCTGAGAGAACGGGGTTTGTAGAGCCTAGAGAAAAGATGGCTTAGAGAAGTCCCTATCACCTTGTTCCAGTATTTCAAGGGTGGCTACAAAGAAGACAGAGACTCCATTTCTACAAGGAGTCACATGGAGAAGATAAGGCATAATGGATACAAGTTACTGCTGGAGAGATTCCAATTGGGCACAAGAGGAAAACTTCTCACTATGAGGAATCAGCCCCTGGAATAATCTCCCCATGGAAGTGGTGGATTCCACAACATTGGACAACCTTAAGATTTGGCTGGACAGGGTGCTAGGACATCTAGTCTAGGTCATGTTTTGCCTACAAAGGTTGGAGCAGATGATCGTTGAAGCCCCTTCCAACCTATTCTGTGATTCTATGAAGGGGGCCTACAGGGAAGTTGGGGAGGGACTCTTCATTAGGGACTGTAGTGACAGGACAAGGAGTAATGGGTTTAAACTTAAACAGGGGAAGTTTAGATTGGATATGAGGAAGAAATTCTTTAATGTAAG
>JAOEHY010024440.1:20866-32129 GCA_025447955.1 Psilopsiagon aurifrons
CATGGGACCTGATGAAATCCATCTGCGGGTCCTGAAGGAGCTGGCAAATGAAGTTGCTAAGCCACTGTCCATCACATCTGAAAAATCATGGCAGTCAGGTGAAGTTCCGAATGACTGGAAAAAGGGAAATACAACCCCATTTTTAAGAAGGGAAAAATGGATGAAGCTGGCAAATAAAGTTGCTAAGCCACTGTCTATCATATTTGAAAAATCGTGGCAGTCAGGTGACGATCCCGATGACTGGAAAAAGGGAAATACAACCCCCATTTTCAAGAAGGGAAAAATGGATGAGCCATGGAATTACAGAACAGTCAGCCTCACCTCTGTGCCTGGGAAAATCTTGGAGCGGATTCTCCTGGAACGCATGCTGAGGCACATGAAAAACAACAAGGTGCTTGGTGACAGCCAGCATGGCTTCACTGAGGGGAAATCTTGCCTGACCAGTTTGGTGGCCTTCTATGATGGGGCTACGGAATTGATGGACAGGGGTAGAGCAGTTGACATCTGTTGTGGTTTAAGCCCAGCTGGTAATTCAGAACCACGGAGCCTTTCCCTCAATCACCCCCTTTACTCACCCCTGCTCCCAGAGGAATGTAACTCCCACAGGATGAAATAAGAACAGACCAATAGCTATGGTATAACACAAACCACTGCTGCTACCAACAATAACAATAATGATAAGGGAAATAACATGGGAAGAGAATACAACTGCTCACCACCCACTGACCGATACCCGGCCCAATCCAAGCAGTGGTCTAACTCTTCCAGGTAACTGCCCCCTGTTTATATAGTGGGCACGACGTGCTGTGGTATGGAATACCTCTTTGGTCAGTTTGGGTCAGGTGTCCTGTCTCTGCATCCTCCCAGCTTCCCCTCCTCCCTGGCAGAGCATGAGACTCCGAAAGTCCTTGGTCAGAGTAAACTTTACTGAGCAGCAACTAAAAACATCGTTTTCCCAGGCTGGAAGTCAAAAACACAGCAGTGCACCAGCTACTAAGAAGGAGAAGGATGACTGCTACTGCTGAACCCAGGACAACACCATCTACCTGAACTTGTGCAAAGCGTTCGACAGCACCCCACATGACATCTTTGTCTCTAAATTGGAGAGACATCAATTTGATAGGTGGACCACTCGGTGGATAAAGAACTGGCTGGATGGCCACACCCAAAGAGTTGTGCTCAATGGCTCAATGTCGAGCTGGAGACCAGTAACGAGTGGTGTCCCTCAGGGATCGGTGTTGGGACTGGTCTTGTTCAGCATCTTTGTTGGTGGACAGTGGGATTGAGTGCACCCTCAGCAAGTTTGCTGATTACACCAAGCTGGGTGGTCCGGTTGATACATTGGAGGAAAGGAATGCCATCCAGAAGGACCTTGACATGCTTGTGAGGTGGGCTTATGCCAAGCTGATGAAGTTTAACCATGACAAGTGCAAGGTCCTACACCTGGGTCGTAGCAATCCCAGTACAGGCTGGGCAGAGAAGAGATAGAGAGCAGGCCCGCAGAGAAGGCCATGGGAGTGTTGGTCAATGAGAAAATTAACATGAGCCGGCAGTGTGCAATTGCAGCCCAGAAAGCCAACCGCATCCTGGGATGTATCAAAAGGAGTGTGACCAGCAGGTCAAAGGAGATGATCCTGCCCCTCTACTCTGCTCTTGTGAGACCTTACTTGGAGTATTGTGTACACTTCTGGGGTCCTAAGCATACAAAGGACATGGAACTGTTGGAACAAGTCCAGAGGAGGGCCACGAGAATGATCAGAGGACTGGAGCACCTCTCATTTGAAGACAGGCTGAGAAAATTGGGGCTGTTCAGCCTGGAGAAGGGAGGGCTGTGTGGAGACTTCATAGCAGCCTTCCAGTATCTGAAGGAGGGCTATAGGGATGCTGGGAAGGGACTCTTCATTAAGGATTGTATTGATAGGACAAGGGGTAATGGCTTTAAACTTAAACAGGTTGGAGATAAGGAAGAAGTTCTTTACTGTAAGGGTGGTGAGGCACTGGAATGGGTTGCCCAGGGAAGTTGTGAATGCTCCATCACTGGTGGCGTTCAAGGCCAGGTTGGACAGATCCTTGGGTGGCATGGTTTAGTGGGAGGTATCCCTGCCCATGGCAGGGGGGTTGGAACTGGATGATACTGAGGTCCTTTCTGACCCTAAGTATTCTATGATTTTACAATTTTATGAAGACAAGAGTTCTTTGCTTCCCTACAATGAACATTTTTAAAACATAATCTTTCTGTAATAAAATCACTGCACTTTTCATTCTGACTACCAGACAATGCACTTGCTGGTCTCCTAGGTATCTCTCTTCCACAGTAGCAGATGCTTTTTTTATTGAGAATATGTGCATTCAGAGTGTGCAGAAGAAATGACTCAGGAAAAAAATGTCACCTCTTGATAAACAATATAAGCTATAATATCAAAGTCATGTTTCATGGAAAAAGGAACTAATATATTAATAAGCAACATACAAGCTTAGCTAATGTCATAACAGCATTCAGATGCCTTGTGAATTCAGGAGTGCAGCTGAATACAAGAAAGGACATATGTGAGGTCTGCTCTTATATAATGTCAGTGAGCTCTATGGACATACCAGGTTGGGAGAAAAAAAAAACATCCGTGACCTAGCTTTTCTATACAAGTGGTGTTAAACTGAAACCTTTGTAAGCTTACTGACATTAAGTATGTTTTGCTCATTTTCATTAGCCAAAAACCAAATAGGCAGAGGAAAAAATTTTTCTTCTTCACTCAGTAACCCACAGCAACAGCAAATTCCTGTAGCAATGGGAACCTTGAATAACAGCACATATTTAAAAGAATTGCCATTTCCATTCCACTCATATTTTAACGTTTGAATATGTATTTTTTTGCTTCTTAGAACAGCTTTCCCACATAGAAATATGTTAATTAAGTAACTTTTAAAAGGCATTAAGTTCAATCTAATCTACACAGTGTCTGCTTTTTCTTGAATGTTGTCCAAGTTCCCAGTCAAGTCCAAAACCATTAATCTTCCTAACAGTTTAGACATAAAATGCTCAATTGAATTTGCTATTCTATGCATTCAGAGGCATTTGGAATGTTCTAAGCTGCTGAAAACCTTCATATAGGATATATGGATGACCCACACCTTTTCCAAGACAGGACCTATTTAATGTAATTAAAATAAAGTTTTCCCCAAAATAAGTTGAACACATCATCTTGCTTTGAACCAAATAAAACTAAGTTTTTTCCCCAAATACAAACCTCCCTGACAAAAAGGACAGGTCATATAAGCTGTGGAGTCTATCTGACTACTTACTACATGCTGAATGCAAACTACATACTGATTACCAATGCTTGTGTGAATGTGTCATTACACAAAATTACTAACTAGCCATGCAACTGAGTATATTCCTCCTCCAAGCTAGTTTTCAGCATAAGGCTATAGTAAACAGTGTACATCCCATGTCACTTGATCCTCTTTCCTCTCAACTGCCCTCAGTAAAAAGTGGAAAGTGGAGTACACCTACTGAAGAACTTTCACTTAAGTAGGATATTTTCTGTGTTTGCAATACTATCCATCTAGACTGCCACACACTGGGTGACTCCAAAGAGAAGCTACACAGCCAGAATTGCCTGGAGGTGATTATATGAGTGCTTAGAAATTGCTTTTTGCAACTGCTGTCAGCTTTGAACATTTTTGGGACATGTTAGCATTTGGTGCAGGGACAAATGCAAACTTGCCTGGAACAAGTAAAACAGAAATATTTTTCAGGATAGTTACTAATGCAGTTTGAGCACTGGTGGCAAAAGGAAGCTGCTGCTTGTAGGTCTTGTAACAGGCTTTGAAACCTCCTACCATGCATTTCAATATCTCTTGTTTGGAAATACTTATTCCTCTGGATTTCACAGCTTTCAACATGGAGCATGTCTTAAGGATCTGGTCCTATGAAAACAAAAAAGAAAAGCTGTTCTTTATGCAAAGGATATGAGTACAGTCTTTACTTTTTATATATGAAATACAGAGAAATGCAATAACTAGGAGAAAAAAATGTAACAAACTTCATTACTGATAAGGAAACTGTAGACCAAACTGGTGCTTGCACTTAGCTCTCGCAATGTAAATTAGAGGTGCCTATGCTGAGAGCTCTACTCAAAGGCCTCAAGAGCCTTACTGCTAAGGGTTGGGAAGTCTTGGAGCAACCAGACAAATAAATTCAAAAGATGTAGGAGATCTTTTGTTAGATCTCCTAGAAAGCAGGCGTTGATCCACTTGTGAGATTCAATGCTGCAGTTCGTAAGAGAAATCAAAGACTCCCCAAGGAAGTTGTGAATGCTCCATCCCTGGTGATGTTCAAGGCCAGGCTGGACAAAGCCTTGGGTGACGTGGCTTAGTGTGAGGTGTCGCTGCCCATGGCAGCAGGGCTGTAACTAGATGATCTTGAGGTATTTTCCAACCCTAACTATTCTATGATTAAGTAGTGCAATCACACTTCTGCACCAGAAACTGACAGTCACAAGCACTGATAAAATCACTATGCACAATTCATCAGATACTTCAGAGATCTGGAGCTCAGAGAATTAACAGACGTTATGATAAGTAGAAAAGTGCCCTTTACCTGAAAAGTAGAGACACACAGATTTCATCTCAATAGTTACAGATTTCTATGTCTAAAGCACCTGCTCTTGGCTACATTCATCTGACTTGTTTTATACATCCACTTTAAGATTGGCATGAAGTATACTCAAAAACTGCCTGTTTTTCTACAACAACTGTAAAAGAAATATAGATGACCAGCTTTGGTGTAGATATGTTGTTTGTGGGTGCCTGCATTTAGTCAAATAGAATCCCAGCCCTGACATACAGATCTGCAGATTTATAGGACCACTATATATGGGTCTAATAGTGGTTTGTGTGATCCTGCTTAACTGTCCTTTTTAATGGTGAATATCCATAAGCACTTGAAGTTCTTATGGCCAAGAAAAACATAAAAAGGAAGCTACACAGCTGGAAGAAGATTCTGAACAGCAGAGTGCTGCATCCCATAAAGCAGGTGAGAGAATAAATTGGGGAGGAGAGGGGCATATTGCAATGCATACCAATGTGCCAAGAATGATGACAAAGAGAGCATGTGGGCATGACTAGAGCATGGGACTGACTAGAGATACTGCCACCATGGTCTCCATGGATCAATCATTAAGAATTAAAGAAATCAAGAGATATTTAAGATATACTATTTAGAGGAAGACATTATTAACTTTCAAGACCCTGGCCTACCCACAAAAAATACATAGCCTTGTTTAATAGCACTGATCAACAGAAATTATATTACTCAATTATCCAATGTAAAGGGTGAAAGGGCTTCAGTGTGACTATTTTGCTTTGGCTCTTTTTCTGAAACTGAAAATTAGCATCACTGTTGATAGAAGAATATTTACTGGAAGTATTCTTTTCAGTATGTTTTGTTGGAAAGACTTTAGCTGCAGGAATGGCAGTCTTCAAAATTGCATTTTCTAAAACAATATTTGGCTGTCCACCAGGCAAATATAACAAATGTCTTTCTTCGGAATAAATTGAAAGAAAGCGTATCAATCTGGCAAATACATTGTATGATAAACTGCCAACTTCCTGTAGACAGCTAGTGCATACAAAAACCAAAAGGCTGGAGCTCAAAAAAAAAAAAAAAAAATAAAAGAAATACCATTGTTTCTTAATGGATGTCAATACTCACCAGACTCCCACTGTAAGAGATGTTTCCAGTCACAACACTGCACATACTACATGATCTCATACACTTACATCCATGACTCTCATATGACACTTGGAGTGTGACTGTATAAGTCACACCATAGCCTCTATCTTATTATCCAGTACACAAACTCACACTCTGGGCTATTACCAAGAAAAGGAACTGGTACTTTTAAGAAGTTGTAGGAAACAGCCAGACATTTCATGCTGGGGACCTGGTCCACCACTGCCAGTTGATATTAATATTCAAGTTTCTCAGATTTTCACACCTTTGTCATATGTTCCCTTCCTCTTTCTATTAAGACCAGTGAAAACTAAAATTAATTAAGCATGATATCTTATCAATTCCTCTCTTGTGCAAATGTCTTTAAAACTTTGTCTTAGGAAGAAGTTTATTCCAAATTATACTTTTGACCCTACTCCTTGCATTTTCACTTTTTCTCTTTTTCCTTCTGTCCTCTTCTCTCTGTGGGAATTTTTGAGCCTAGGCCTGGAAAAAGAAATTCTTTCTGCAGAATACAAAGGAAAACACACTTTGGAAAGCATAGGAAAGATAGATAGTATTTCTGGGTCATGCCCAGTATAAATAACCAAAGCAATTTACTATTTTTTTGTGATCATTCTAGAGTCCAGTCCCTTCTTACAGAATATGTCTTTTTCTTTTTTTCACTATTCACATCCACAAAGACCATACAAATGTTTATGGGCTGACCTCAAACATTTTGTTTGCTTATCTGCCATTAACATTTGCTTATCTGCCATTCCTCTTGAATGAGAGACTCATTTCAAGAGGAAAAAAGCACTATTAATTATGCAGGGGAGAATAAAACCTATTAATACCATTAAAGAGTTCCATATCTGGTTCTTGTTTCAGCAGCTCAGTCTTTCCTAACACTGTGATGATATCCCCATAAGCTAAAAGTAGATGCTTAATCAGGTGTCTTGAATGAGCCCACGTCTCTTTGCAGTCTAGTCTACTGAAAGTTAACAAGCTCTTTGATATAATGTACAGGATTTAACTGGAATCTGGAAGGCAAGAAAAGAGCCTATGTTTCTTAAATTGCTCGTTCAGAAAAAATAAGTCACTTTGGAAAGTGACTACTAAGGAAGCAGAGTTCTGTCATACAATCATACAAGATGCAATGATTCTATGATATGTTGGAGCTGCTGCACAACTGGGTGCCAATCTGCACATGCACAACAAATTCCTTCTTCAGAGTTTGAAAATAGTCCAGGAAAATTCAACTGCCTTGCTGCCAACAGTGGATCAACAGGGAAACCTGACAAGCCAGTTGGAAATGAGCCTTGTAGCATCCTAGAAGAGAGCTCTGTTCATAACTGTAGCACTATGAAAATTTGTGAGAAACAGCTGCAGTGTTTAAGAAACAGGTTTGGGACTTGTTTGCTCACGATACCTATTTCCATTAGATTTTCCTTTTCATTACGATTTTATTTACACTCACTGAAGGAGGCTTGCTTAAACTGAAAAAATAAGTATTTTCAAGAAAACCGTATTTAGCGTTAGTAGATGTATTTACTTATGCAGTTCACTTTGTGCCAGCTTACCCTATATGCAGCTTTCCACAGATACGCACTCTTTTTACATCCTACAGTTATGATTTTGATAAAATAGACTGCCATAGTAGCTCCAAAAAGGCTGCCTGGCACCTGGAATTCTTAGGAGTATGGGATTTACAGCACATGCACTGAAAACTAAAAGTGAACCAATTTCTATTTAGACATTCTGGACCTACATAGAAGCTCTGTATCTTTGGGAAGCAGTGTTTAACCAGGTACATTTTAACTTCTTTTTGAAATGGGCATCTGCTGACAAGGAGTCTGCACCAAAGGTTTCTTCAAATAATAATTTAAGACTACCACAGCAGCTGAAGCCAATGCAAATATTATGTATTTTCTTAACATGTATACATCTGTACAGATCCTTCTAATACTTATTAGTGACTTCTTAGAGAAAAATTATTAACCCCCTATATTGCATACTTTCAAGCTTTAGTGCTTTGATGTCAAAACTAATTATTACAGAAAATAACTCTAAGCTACTTTGAATCAGCACATCTTAATTACTAAGTAAGCCTCAAATTTATGAAATAAAGACAACAGGAGACCATCAATAGCAAGGGAATGGATTCTTTGTGAGACATGATGTCAAATTCACAAAGTAGAACACAAACTCAGCATGTTAGCTGTACTGATCACAAAGCTGTATTAATTTCATCAGGAGAACAATCAACCATAAGAAAAGTTGAAACAGGGAACATGTCAGGAAGAAACAAAAATCTTCTTAGCTTAGTTTTAAAGAAACAGAAATATAATACTTCTTGACAGTTTTCTTCATTATTATCCCCAAAGTCACACAGAGCTAGCACTACTGAAGGAGGCACTACTACCATAGAGATGCCTCCTATCATAAGCATATCATTATTTGGAATCAATTTCCATCATCAGTCCAATAGCCAGCTATATATTATGACTGAGGATCAGCCAGTTGTTTCACTGATCGCATCTTTTTCCTTTCTCTCCACTACTTCCAGTCAGAATCACTGACATCTTACTGCCCAAAAAGTGATATTTAGAAGCACTCTTCTTATGATTTTCAGTATGCGATAACCAAAACACAAAATGCATCTGTGCATCCAATAGGATAACAGGACAATGCAATAAAATAATAATACATCATTTAAAAATAGAAATATTTTAAATTTTCAGCTGAAACAGTGTTATAAAATAAGCAAACCAATATCTAAGTTCCAGTTCTCCAATGCCTTTTTCTGTTCAGTTATTAGGTTTTGTTTGGGAGGAAAAAGTATCCTCCTCTTTTACCCTTGGACATAACTGTTACCCTTTAAGGACAGTAGGAGGGAAGGAGTAATGCAAAAATGATCCAGTCCACATTTTTGAGTCTGGTATTCCCAATAATTTCTAGCAAACTCTCACTGGTCTTCCAGAAAAGAGGTCTAAATCATAGTCTTGATCACTAATGAGGAAGTACATTTTAGAATAGAAATAAGAATAACATTTTTAAAAAACCCTTCAGCATTGCATATTTGAACAACTAGGTGTTTTGAACAGCAAACCAACAATCAGGAATGAAGATGAGTTATTTTGTTGTCAGCAACTGTTTGCATTATGCAGAAAGCCATAGGCAAATTTTAAAATTCTACCCAAGAATCAAGAGGGAAATACAACTACTGTGGTACATGTCAACAGATTAAAGATTAAACCATTTGTAACAACTAAATCCAGCATTTCAATACAAATCATAGCAGGTTTTTTTTTTTAAACCTGGTCTTATATTTCACATGTGGAATACTAATAACGGCCTTTCTGATTGCCTAAACAAGTGTGATTTTTAACTAATTCAACCTGCTACCTGCTCAAAACTGATTTCTAAACTACACCAGACATAACACAGGCTCACTTCACTGGTAAATTTATTTGATTTAAGAAATGAGACCTTATTTACAGCAGTAAATCCAAAGTATCATTTCCAGTGGAACACATGCTCAAGCAGTCTAGAAACATCCAGTGCATCTGCTGATTCAGTGAGCTGCAGTGGCAGCAAAAAAATCAGTGCTAGAGGGTTTTTCATCACCTTGACACTGCAATAAAGCCCTCAGTAAACTAGTCATTGAATCATTAATTATTGATGTCCACTTTAATAGTCTTGATGAAGAAGGTAATTTGGAATATGTAAAAACATCTATTGTTTTGAGTTTGGTTACATATTATTTTTGTCAAATCACATTCTTTGAAGGAAAGTGTTTCCTTAAAAAGAAATAAAAACCTAAAAATTAATCTCCAGTGGATACCAGACCTAAGAGTCATGATGAGCTAATTTCGTTTTGTACCAGGACACTTGAATAAGCTATAATAAGCAATAATAAAGTTGTTATTATTATTAGAATATTTTATTATCAGAATCTGGCATTTTTAAGGAGTCTGTGGTAATATTTTATTCATTTTACTGTGATTAGAAATAATTTTATCCTCGGTGTTCTACTGTTGCTTACTATTATGCAATCTGGACTATCTGCATCTATTAACAGAAAATAAAATTAGCTTAAAATGAAATCTGGATTGTAATACTGTAAATATAAATAATGACACTATTAACATTTATTACTGCATGTTTCATAATGGATTGTGATTTGAAATTCCCATTTCTAAAACTGATTTATGGAAATGAAGAGATGTCAAAGGTTTTTGCGAATGTGGGATTGCTATGCTCATAGCTATACACTGTAAACAACACAAGCAGTTAAAGACTTTTTCGGGTGACATTGCTTTCCTGCTTATTTTTTTTAGATCATCCTCTGTCAAATCCAATAAAGAACTGGCAAGTATGATATGCTTTGGGAACAACAACTTTGGCAAACTACACATCTCAACAAAAAACAGTTATAGAATTTAACTCCTTGCCAAAATTCAGCATCTTTTCCCTTGTTTTCAAATGAGATTTTAGGCAAAAAATGGCTTCCACATTTCATATATGAGTGTGTCTTTTAAGATCAGTCTAATAATTTTCTCTTTTTGTTTATTTGTACAACAGTCTTTCTAAGTATAATAAGCAATTTGTTATTTCTTTTAGTAAAGTCAGAAGCAACAAAGGCTGATAACACAAAAATCCCCTACTCCCTATACAAAAATCCCCTACTCCCTTTCTTTCAGGTTTTTCCAAGTTTAAGAGTGTCTGAACAGAGTAAAGATTAAAATCTTATTGCACAATTAAAGAAATTTTTTAATTCCAGGTCCTGCACATCCCAAGAATTCAGTAGGAGTTTGCCTGTTCCTAGGGATAACAGGAGTTCAATAAGACCTTTCACAGACTTTTACTAAAGCGTCCTTTACACTTATCTCCAAAAACTTTGTCGTATGCAAGCAACATCATGCAGTCAGACATGAGAACTAAATAAATATGTGAATGCAATGCTAGTAAAGGAGAGCTTTGGATACAAATTCATGCAGCTACAACACTTCTGCTAACCCTTTATCAAACCATGAGGAAAGCTCCTCATCCAATATTACACTGCAGACAATGTCACAGTTCTCCTGCCAGCAGTTGCTGCCTTCATACTTATTTCCATGCCGCCCAGAGCAAGAAAGGGAAGCATTCCAGACAACACCTTACTGCAAGCAATAGGTTATGAGTTACCAATCCACAGTGTAGCTGAAGATCAAAGTGACCACTCACCTCATCTTGACAGGCTTGGTACATTGAGGAATGGGAGCAATAAAATAGTTGACTCTGCAAAATTCATGTACTTTCTCAGTTCTGTGAAAGCTGCCTGTTCTGGTAACAAACATTTTCAGAACTGTTGTATAACCAGCAAACTGGGTGTGGTGGATGTCAGGACTCTGCAGTTCTTCCCCTGGCTTAAAAGCACCCATCAGGAGAACTAGAAAGCTGTCCTGGGTTCAGCAGTAGCAGTTGTTTTTCTCCTTCTTGGTAGCTGGTGCAGCACTGTGTTTTTGACTTGTGGCCTGAGAACAGTGCTGATAACACCAATGGTTTTAG
>JAOEHY010024441.1:0-24373 GCA_025447955.1 Psilopsiagon aurifrons
CCAGAACTGCACACAATACTCCAAGTGAGGTCTCACGAGAGCAGAGTAGAGTGGCAGGATCACCTCCCTCGACCTGCTGGCCACACTCCTTTTGATGCAGCCCAGGATGTGGTTGGCTTTCTGCGCTGCAAGAGCACACTGCCGGCTAATGTTAAGTTTCTCATCGACAACATCCCCAAGTCCTTCTCTGCAGGGCTGCTCTGAATCTCTTTGCCCAACCTGTAGCTGTGCCTGGGGTTGCCCCAACCCAGGCATAGGACCTTACATTTTGCTTTGCTGAACTTCATCAGGCTGGCATTGGCCCACCTCACAAGCGTGTCAAGGTCCCTCAGGATGGCATTCCTTCCCTCCAGTTTGACAAAACATCACATTATGATTCCAGGTTGCTCTGGAGGCGGTTTTGTATTTCTACATTATTTTTTTCATTCTATAAGGTCTTGTGCTGTCTTCTGCATCTCTCAAGACAGAGATGGCTCTGCCTGCAAAAAGAGGGAGTCACTGCTGCCCTTCAATAAATATGAAACTACATAAATGTTCATTTAGAGTCTTATGTAAACATGGCAAATATTTATTATAAAGCATACCTTCTTTGTCAGTATAATACGTACCTGTATGTCATCATTGTTGGAAAGTTGCAAGGTGTTCATATGAACATATCTCTCCAATTTAGCTTCCCTTTAGACAACATTAGATCTATATAAGAATATTACTTTCCTTCATTATAGTCTGAAAATCTGAGCATTTTTTTCTTAATTAGTGTTTGAAACTATCAGGAAGAAACTAAGGGCAATAACATTGGAAATTTACTCATTAAAATTGTATTTTTTTAATGAGAATATCAGTAGAAAATAGATATTGTTCAGTATTCAGTAGAGTGAAGATGACAGCATGAATGCGTTTCACAGAATAGCACAATATAGCACAGCTGTATCCTGAGGGAGTGAAGCATCTAAGCATGCCTCCTTTCCAGATGCAGTTGTGTTCCCCGAGTACTTTGCAGCACACATGAGCTGGAGTCTCGGTATAGGCATCGTTGATGCAGTGTGGCAGTCTTCCTCATTCAGGAAGTAAAGCAGAAATAGTAGAAGTAGTAGAAGAGCAGGTTTTTTTAAATTTTCAGTTTATGGTTTTTCTGACATCTTCACTCCCTGATAAAATTTGTAAAGGGAAGGTGTCAAAAACTAATACTTGATGGGACAAAGGAGGAGTTTTTTGTTTTTCTCAAGTGAAGGATAATAGTAGTAAGAAGGAGGAAGCTTGAAAATGCAACTTTCTGCTGTAAGGGAGCAACAGAAGCAGAAACATTATAAAACTGTATTGACAGCCAGGCCTTTTCACCACTGACCTCTCCTTATTTTTTAATGGAAGGTGATATGTCTTCTAAGTTAACTCATCTGCTCTTTCTTGGCTTTGTGATGTTATTTCACTGGAGAATAACCACAAGGATCAGGAAATGAACATATCCTTTTCATTACAAGTGATATATGCTGGATGGTGTCTGTGTCAAGCACAAACCAAAGATTTTGACTAAAGGAACTTAAGAAATAGAAAAAAATATTACTGGGTCACTTATTCCATAGCTTTGACAACATAGGCTTTCCTTAAGAAACACTCCCAAATTCTACCTTTTTTCAGTCCCTCACGTAATGAAACTTTAAAGTACTCTTCCTAATTTTTACTGATAGAACTGCTTGAAGACAGCAGCAATATTTTTCACCATTCTGTCTGTAGTCATGTATTTAACTCATGGACTTCCTACTTAGAAATATTTTTATTGCTTTTGCTTATGTAATTCTAACTTAATTAAAAATAAATACCATCAATACAAAAATATTTTTATAAAATAAAAATAGACACACGATGTTACTATCAAAAGTTTTATTAAAATGAAGTAGTACCTGTTTAAAAATGTATAATTTTTAATCAACATTACGGTGTGTAGAAAAAATCATGTTGACAACATCTGAGGTTTCATTTATATATAGGAAAAGAAAGAGAGAGAGAGAGAAAAATGTGGTAGTGATAATGCCTACTATGGTTTGATTATTTTTTAAAGAGGGGGACATTGCCTTCCTATTCTTTATTAAGCATATGTCCAAAAATCTTTATCCGTGTAAAGTCCCTTTTTATTACCATTTGTGATTAGGAGCTGCACTATGCCAAAAATACAATGTCTTCATCAAAAAAAAAAAAAATTAATTTCTCTAATTGGCTCCAGTTCAGTATATGTATAAACTCTGTCCCTGGGTAAAATACTAGCTCTGCATGTGAGGGATTTTAGAGAAACGTACTTCCAAATCAAAATAAAATGAAAGTGAAACAGGTCTGGGAATATACAATCAAGACATTGGAAATGACAATTTAAAGCCAAAGGATAGAAGCTAACTGAAAACATCCGAGTTTGTGTGTGTCTATGTGTATGTATAAATACTTAGATATAAACATGTACAGACAGAAATATCTACTTATAAATTTGTATGTAAGTGTATGGGAAAATAAATGTAGAAGGGTGAAAAGCAGGTATCCTGAAGGGCTATAGTAATAGAAGTAGTGGACATCTTCAGGTTTAGAACTCTCTGAGGGGATCCTGGATTGATTTTAGGAACATGCACTCATCTCCGTGTTTTACATCTGGTACTGCAAGTATGACAGTCAAATACAGTTCTGTAGTACCTCTATTTCCTCAGATCTTGCCTGCACCTACAGTTAGCACAGCTGAGCAACTGTACTAGTACTGTATGGGCACCTAGACTCATACTGGGGGTTCAGGCACAGTAATACAGCACTGGAAGTGGTCGGCTTGTTTCCTCCAAGGATACTCTGGTTTGAGTCAGATATTTTGCCTCTTGAAACCCAGGCTGATGTAGGGCCTTTAGATTGGGATTCATATTTTATACTATTTCCATGTCTGTTAAATAAATGAATATCTAAACCCAGGCTTAAATTTATGTGTCTCTCGCCACTGAGCACTTGTAGCTATGAAATCTATTGTGGGATTAGATGTTGTGTGCAGCTCAGCCTTTCCTTGGTCAAAACCTAGATGGAAGGAGGAGCGTTGAACTAATTCACTATCTATCTATCTTGAAAGTTAAGATACATGGATTTAAATCCTTGCTCTAAATCAGGCAGTGAACTGGACCTCTGGAGTAGTAGGAGAGCTGTTTAACTACTAGCCAGAGGAGTGGAGGACAGCAACAGCTTGCTGCCTGGGCTGTTAGAGGGGACAGTCAGGTTTCTTCAGGCAAGATAGATAGACAAAGCAGTAATGAGCAGTGCGCTGCACCAAAGATAAGACATTAAGCGGCTTAGTGTTGTTGGAGCTGGAATTGTACACTTGCCCAGCAGCAATGCTGTACTGTTAGCCTCAGGAGCCTCGGCACCTATAGGAGGAGGCAGCAGATCAGAGCAAGTGTGTGAGGGTGTAAATTTTGATCTTAAAAGACCTTAAAGTGTGAGTAGGAGGCAAAGCTGTATATTATGTCTAAGCATTGTCTTTTCCCCTTCTTGGCCTCAACCAACGAACTCTTTCTAAAAACAGCCTCTGAACTCTGTCAAGGAAATAACAGACCCCAGAAAAGGATTTTATGATGTCCTCCAGGAGGAGCCAAAAGATCTGTCCCTCACAGTCACTATGTTGCTATGAAGTTTCTTTGGCTTATGCTTCACACTGTCTCTCTGAAATCAGAAATTTGGCAAAGTCCCTGCTCAGAGTTTCAAATACAGGCATGTGGGGTTAAATTTCAAGGTAAGATGATATCAGCTTGGCCAGGGAGCTCATGTGCTGCCTACTTAATTCTTTTCTTTGACCATACTCTCTAGGAGATGCAAAGAATTATAAAGTAACAGATTGGTAAGAAGTACAAGGAAGTTAAAAGAATAGAAAAAAAAAAACCCCACATTTGTGACAACCTTAGCTGTTACTAGTGAAAATTTCAATAAAACTTTAAGGTTCATGTAGGAGTTTTCTAACTAATGGAGCAAGAAATCGATCTTTAATATGCTGACAGCACCAATTTGATCGGTAGTTGTAACATAACTGTTTTGTATGACTCATTATGTATGAAGGTCAGCACAGGTGGCTGCATTATTAATTTGGTGCAAGGGCTCGGGGAGTCAAGTATTCAAGGGAGAAAAGAAACTGTTGAGACATTGCAGGAAAAGAAAACTAGAGAGAGGGAAAAAATGTCTGGTCACTCTTTCAGTTTTAAAGAGTTCAAGATACTCTGTAAGCACTGTATCCCCAGTGAACGATGTAGATAGTACACAAAGCCAAATGTGATTTAGGATGGCTCTTTCTTCAGATGCCCATACTCAGAAAAAATTAACATATGGCTGACTCTTCCCTTCAGCTAGCATATCATACAGAACAGGGGTCAATGTAGATGGTTAAATACACCTGAGGTAAAAAAAATAAGGAAAACTAAGCTAAGAATGGTTATGCTCTTAACTCGGAGGCAAGCTGTAAACTCCAGAATGAAATTCTAACCCAATTAAAGATGATGGGTGAATTTATACTTCTGCCAGGCCAGAAATTTCTCATAGGAAACTATCTTTTGAACACAAACAGGTGTTCAGATTCGAGTTAAATTTAGTGGTTGGTCAAAACCCAGAACAGCTCAAACAGGAGTTTTGCAGTCCATCTAACCATGCAGGCAGAGCTCTCACAAAAGCAAGGCTCTGGTTTTGTTTTGTTTTCTTCCCCAGAGGAGGAAAACAAAATTTACTTTTTTCTCATTCTGCATCTCCAGCTGTTGGTTATCAAATCTATGCTGGAGAAGTTAATGAATAGAAGTCTGTGGGGATTAACTTGATAAGAAGTTCATGTATATCAAACACTAAAATGCTGTTGTAATGCAATGGCTCAAGAATCTTATCAGTAGTAGCATATTAATAGTGACACATTTTTTGTTAGACTTTACTGGAAAGGATGTAAAGAGGCTGGGCACACTGAAGGGAACTTGACCCAGGCCTCTGCTTCTAATGTGATAATTTCCTTTTTTGCTTGATAGCAGTTTCTTAGTTCTATACCTACTGAGCAGTCCAATTTAAAAAAAAAAAAAAAAAAAAAAAAAAAAAAAGCAGAGGTATAAGAGGCTGGAGGGACTTGGAAATATAAGGCACATTATCAGCGTTTTCTTGGGGCATGAGGTCAACTGCAACAGTTTAACTGGCGTAGCAACTGCCCCTTTTTAAAGAAGTGACTCACGCTTGAATGACAAAAATAGTCGAGTGTTAACTGCTGTTCCATATGGCTCTAACTTAAACAAAGGGTGTCATTCAAGGGCCATAGGACTGCCAGGCAAGGAGGGCCACATCACAGAGGGTTCTGACCCTGCTCTGACTCAGGATAATGCTATAGAAAAGGCTGCATATGTTTCTCAACCTGGGATGCTGGTTATCTGCCAAGGGAAAAAGAATATATCAGCAAATGTGATAATGTAATTACTAACATATTTTTTTCTTTCTTAGGCATCAGTTTCCTGGATATGATGGTCTTGAGAAACACTGAACTAGTAGAATGAGATGGGAAGTGTTGGGTTATATTTAGGTACTTGCAGCATTTAACCATTTCAGTTATTAAAGTGAGGTCCATAGAAGAGAAAGAATAATCAATCAAAATCAAAAAAAGTGATGACAAAAATCTATTTTATATTTATTTTGACACTATAATTTTCTGCGCTGATTTTTTGGAATGTTTTTAGAATGATTTACAAAGAATTTTAGAATGATTTAGAAACTTTCTTTTAACTTTGAAAACTTCCACTTGAGCTTTTGTTAAGCCCAGCGACTGCAGGCCAAGTATTTGCTTAGGGTGCTTGATCAGGCCTTTTGCTTTATGGAATAGTGTTTCAGACTAACTGTAGGCACTGGACCTTCAGCCCGTCTCAATGCCACTGTCTTCCTGGAGGACACCCTTTGGAATCAAAAGGAAATCTGGCACTGATGCCTGTGGTTGAATGTAATGTTTAGTATCAGAACTGAGAACTGAAGATGTTCTGGAGACAAGCAGGCATATAATTTAAAAATAAGAATCACAGCAACTCAGAAAATTGTAATCCTGCTTGCAAGTACAAAAA
Source organism: Psilopsiagon aurifrons (assembly GCA_025447955.1). Lineage (NCBI taxonomy): Eukaryota > Metazoa > Chordata > Aves > Psittaciformes > Psittacidae > Psilopsiagon > Psilopsiagon aurifrons. The sequence continues at coordinate 6,078 of JAOEHY010024441.1, forward strand.
CACTTACAATCACTGATATGTTTTCTCATGTGTCCTTGTTTTACCTTCTCAAATTTTCTGGACAAATTTTATATTCCCCAGTTTTATTTTGTGAGTGGCTTATGTAAAAAGAGCAACTGTTCTCCAGATATTAAGACTAAATTCTTATCACATCATTTTAGGAGTTTCATGGACATCAATCAGGTTGCCCACAAAAATGGATGAAAAGTGTTTTTATGGTGATGCTGTATTAATTTTTTGTGTCTTGTTAGCTTTAAGTCTAATTTAAGCATAATTCTTATTGATCCTATTTTTAGTATATAGATGATCATTTCTTGTGTCTTTTCAGAGTATATGGAGTATTTGCAGTACAAGAGAGAATGCAGTGTGGCTTTTAAGTTACATATGTCTGGACAGAAGCATTGTAAGCCTTTTGAAGTCTCAGAGAATCAAGGGGCATTAACAGTCAAAGGGTGACAGCTGTTTATCATCTTCACCAGGTCCCGTAAGTATTATCTCTTGGGTCTCAAATTCTAGTGGTACAGGGAAACCACTGACGGATTAGCTGGTTATCGAAAGTAGCTTTGCATGCACTGGAAAGCTAATGAGGGTAACAGTGGTATTTTAAATCCTGCACTTCAAAGAAAACCAGCTCTATAATAAATTCATGTATAAGTGGTTAAGTTCTAAGACATTAGAATAATACATAGCATTTGCACTTGTTCATCTTCTGAACAAATGTAAACAGCAGAATACTGACTGGAATATAAGCAGTATGTTAGCTAATATAGACTCAATTATATTAATATAGTATTTTAAAAAGCAATGCTTATAGCAAAATATGTGTGCAAGATTACAATGTAATGCTTATGCTTATGCATCTTATGAAAGTGGAACTGAAGTGATGTTTTAAAACTTCATGAGAGTTGAATTCTCTTCTAAGGAAAATAGTTAAAAACTCATTATTGCATACAGCAGTGTTTATTGAGCAATGTTTTTGTTTCTGTTCTAAACACCTAATTTTGAGAGCTTGGTGTAATCCTGATTAAACAAAGAAGCTCAAAATCTGATTATACATCTGGTAGCAAATAGATGGAACAGTTACCATCCAGGGATGTATTTCCACTGGAAAACAAAAAAAACCCCACATTGTATGGTATAATTAAGCCACAGTTAGATGTATTTCTCCTGTCTGTTCATAAACTATATTCACACACATAACTGTTGCATTGCCCTTTGATCATCTAGACCAAATGACTGAACAAAAGCAAGAATTAATGCGAGGAGATAGTTCATGAATAGACTCAGAAGGTGAGTGGTAGAAGTTCCATTTTAACATATTTAAAATTTATATCACTAAAGGATTTAGTCTGAAGGATAACCCTACACAGATAAGAAGACAGATGACTTGCATTCCCCACCCACATTTTTATTTTATGTAGTTCTGTGAGTCTCTTCAGCAATCTAAATAAATAGAAAATTACATAAATTAAATTTTTAAAAGGTAAATAGTATTTAAAATTAATGTAAGAGAACTTGCTGAATGACACGTTAGATACTCTGCTCTGAACAATTGCTACCTAAGATGAACTGGTCTGGTGATTAACATTAGCTGAGATTAAGCAAATGGATTATGATGTTTTTTCTAGCTGAGCGCACTTGGAATACCACTAACGATGTTCATTTCATATGGCATAGACAATCACATGTACAATTTATAAATCTGAAAACAAGCTAACTACTCTTTTATATAGGATGTGACTGTGGGTGAGTATGATGAAATTATATGCAGTATTTATAAGTTATATAGTATTAGACATAATCTTATATATTTAGAATGAAACATTCCACTTATGTCTTCATAAAATTTGCTAACTTTGTGCAGGAACTTTGAATGAGTGGTTTTGCTTATGATTGTACAGGCAAAGGGATTCAATTCTAAATTTTGTTTGATTTTCTTGAAGATACGATTCATTATATTGTAAGTACCAAATTATTTTAATAAACATTCTGTATCATGTAATATAAGCTATTTCCTCATTCTAGAGTAAAATCATTGAAGTATAAATATTGATAATATTTAAGATAAAATTAAACTATTACAGTGCGATGACCTGTAGTGTCAAATAGTACCTTCTACAATATGTTGATTTTCATTTTTTGAAATGTTTTCTGTTTGTAAGATGCAATTAGAAGGTACATGAAAGATGCAGTTTCCACTATTAAAATCAATATTAGAAAATATTCACACATGGTGTTCTATGCAACTCTCAGTTCTCCTCCAAAACTATCTGGTTTATCATTAATTTTATGTTTTGCTAAGAAAAACTTCTTTAACTTAGGTACTTTTGTGAATTTAAATTATTTCATTTTTATAATTAAAATTTTCTTTTATTTGCATGTGTATTTTCTCTTTGGTTTAGATTTTGTTATTTCCACAGTGTCAAGACTCAATGTAATAACTATCTTTATGTAAAATGCATTGTGTTTTATTCAAAAGCCATTATTATCAGTAGTTTCATGAGAAAATCCATCTTCTGAATATCTCTAATGAATAATCATATGGGTAGATGAAATTCCACTTTGTTTTCATAAGGGGTGAGAAGCTGTAGTACAGAGAAGTTGAGGAGCTATGTCTCTTCATTTCTGTTTCTGACCATGATGATGACTTAACAGATTTCTCCCCTTTCCCAGAGATCCTGGACTGGGCTCTCTTAGTAAGCTGAAGTCATCTTGCCAGTTAACTGCAGGAACCCAACATTCCGGTTCATGCATGAACTTTACTACTGTCATTGCTGCTTTCATTAGCATAGAATATTTCCTCTGCAAATCAAGTAGAAAATTTTGTGCTGCAGCTAGCAATAAAAATGCTCATATGGATTTCCTCTAGGAATAAGACGCTGTAAGAAGTTGCCCAGAGAAGTTGTGGATGCCCCATTCCAGGAAGCATTCAAGGCCAGGCTGGATCAAACTTTGAGCAGCCTGGTCTAGTGGAAGGTGGCCCTGCCCATGATTCTATGATGTATAATCATATCTTTTCATAGACTCAGAGACTCTGGATATCAGTATAAACAGAACGATGCATGAAATATAAAATGGCTGATTCAAATTGTGTCCTTAGTTTTAACTTACCTGTCAACCTCTCAGTTTAGAAAAGTAATGAAAATTTAGGCAGCTAATGAATGCATGTGTCAAAAAAGATGATCAAATACAGCTTTCAGTGATTTCAGCTGAGGTACAGCTCCTCCTTAACAAAGAAAGTAAACCAATTCATTAGCCATCATGGACAGGGTTACGTAAGTTGTTGCAGCCAAGCCTGAAAATGTTTTCCTGCAATTCTTTAATTAAATATGTACAGATTTTAAATTTATTCGTATTTTTATTTATTTAATGGAATTGTGATTATATAAATCAATTTTTGTGTACATCATCCTACTGCAGACCCATTTGGTTATTTTTCAGTTTTAGCACTTAACGAGAGCACAATATGCAGCATAAATATATATTAAAAGAAGATTTTTTTTTCTATCCTCTGATCATTGTTCAAAATAATGAACATCTTAAAAGTTATTAATGCTAGTGAATGGGGAGGGACTCTTCATTAGGGACTGTAGCGAGGGCCAGGTTGGACATAGCCTTGGGTGATATGGTTTAGTGTGAAGTGTACTTGCCCATGGCAGGGGGGTTGGAACTAGATGATCTTAAGGTCCTTTCCAACCCTAACTATTCTATGATTCTATGAAAGCAAAACACTCAAGCTGAAAACGGTGCATTTTTGGAAAAGCTGTAAGAACATATGAACACAGTAAGAAAAATCTTGTCTTGAAAAATGGCAACATTTTCTCATCGGTCTCAGAACTGACGTATGTAGTAGTGAAATAGTAAAAATATTGCTCTCCATAGCTTCATTAGGAAAAATATGTAGTAGCCAGAGAGTTTGTTCCATTAGTCAATATGGCAGTTACATCAAGGTGACATTGTCGAAGAACTAATTTATATAATTTTGATGACATTCTCTGAGACTGCTCTATTGCGTTCCAGTAAAACTCTACTAAAACTGCTTCCTTGAGGCTGATCAGTTGACTAGCCATTTCTATGCTGTATTCCTGTGTTCCAGTCAAAGCAAACTAATCATTAAGATAAAACAGTTATTTTATTCATTTAAAGGGTTTTTAATGCAGTATCTGTATGTAGAGTGCATTCAAATGGAGAGGTTTTAGCGAGAGTATTTTCAAGCATGAACACTATTGTTATAGTTGTCAGAACTAATCTGTATTTTAGAAGACTGGTATTTAAATGTTTCAATTTAAAGGCTACTTCTACTGAAGAATACAAGATTTTTTTTTTGTTGTTTTATAAATTATTTAAAAACGTTTCTCTTACTAAAAAAGGCTTTTATGATCAGTAGTTTTACCTCAGTGTGAATGCAAATATTGTAACAGTTCATGTATCATGAAATACAACACCCATAATAGAAATATGAATGTTTTGTCAATTTATGATGCAATTTAATTCTAAAACTTACTTTTTGGGCCTTGTTCTGCAACAATTTACAGTGTAGAAAATCTGGAGCCTTTTCCCTGACTCCAATAAATTTGCCCTGGTATAAAAATAGTATATGAGATCAGAATGATTTGTATTGTCTTCCAGTTCTGTTATTTTGGACTGAATACAGCTCATGCCTAGGCACAGGCTTCTCCCTATTAATAAAGATTTTTCTAACATCTCAAATATAAAATATTGTCATTAGCTTCATCCTCAAGAAAGAAAACTGGACTGACCACATGCCTCCTTCTAAGGAAATGTTTCTTGTACTAAAATGATAAAAGATTTGAAATTACACTGTGAGTTTTGGGAATACTTGCAAATTGAGCTATGCTAACTTAACCTGACAGTACTGGAGTCTTCGTGGAATTTACAGATAACAGCTTGGATCCATCTAAATCCAATGATTTTTGGCACAGCTTGCTGCTGCTGGTTTCTTATAAATTGTCTTTCTGTACCTTTCAAAATTAGGACCATGTTATTACTAGTCATAAGAAAAGTTTTACACCCATCTCTTCTTTCTTCCAGATTGCTGTCAAAATGAGTGAAACATCTGCAACTAGTTACTCGGTGAATCAGCCTAACTCCTCTGAGAGTGAGCAGAGTTTAATCATGCGCCATTTCAATGTTACTGAACCTGTTGTGGCAAAACGGATCTGTTTCTATAAAAGTGGAGATCCTCAGTTTAATGGGATCAACATGGTGATTAACAATCGGTCTTACAAAACATTTGATGCCTTGCTGGATAGTTTATCCAAACGGGTCCCATTACCGTTTGGAGTGAGGAATATTAGTACACCGAAAGGGAGACACAGCATCACCAATTTGGAGGATCTTGAAGATGGAAAATCTTATATTTGCTCACATCAGAGGAAAATGAAGCCCATCAACCTGGAACAGGCTAGCAAAAAACCACTTCCCTGGCAGATCAGTAGGCCTGTCAGTGCTCGCCGTCGAGCTGTACAATTAGCAAAGGAAAATGAAGATGGATTTGGAAATAGAGAAAGTAAAATAACAACTCCCAAAAAGATGCTTGTTTTCAAAAATGGAGATGTAAGACTCAGGCGCACCATAGTTCTGGGAAAGAAAAATACACAAACATTTGAGGCCTTTCTGGATTACATGAGTGAGTTAATGCAATATCCAGTTGTGAAACTATACACCACTGATGGCAGAAAGGTGAGAATAAAGATGAGTATGTACAATAGGATTGCTTCTAGATTAGTTTTAATTGCAAAGGTGATTTTATCAGTTATAAGCTTGGGACACTGGCCTGGTATAAGATCTGATGTGCTGAATTCCAGCTGTTTCTTTTCTAGGCCTTTTCCCCTTCAGAAAAGCTGCTAGCCTGGGGAAATATACTGAAATCTTGTGATCAGAGAGAAGCAAGTGGGGGTATTTTATTTTAAGCCATCATAAGAAAAACCACTTGTCTTAATCAGGCCTCTTTCAAGCATGATCTCAATTCTATATTTTTACCCATTTGCACAGAAACTTTTAATGTTTTAAAAATAAGTAGCATCTATTAGCCAAACATATTTTATCATTGCACAAATACAGAGCAGTTTGTTTACCATTAATGACTTGGACCTATGACACCTGTTATCTATGATTTCAAACTTGGACCAAGTTCTGTACCTCTAAACCTAGATGACACAACTAATAATCCTGATTTTCAGCTCACATGCTGTTTTATATCATTTTCTCTTACTTTGTGTTTTATCTGTGTGTTGTTTAATCACAGAAAAGCACTTGTGATTGTACCTAACAGGTATCTAGAAAGGGAATTCCATGCAGAGCTCCAAGAGTTCATGGAAAATTTTGGGTTTATCCACTGTTTGGTGAAATTCTGCATTAAGTTAGGAAACTGTCCATATCACCTATGAGTCAATGAAACGCAGTTTGAAGCCTTATCTTGCAATATATTTTGACACAGAAATTCAGAGCTGAGACAAGGCTCTGAGCACCTTGATCCAGTCAGACCTGCTTTAAGCACAGGGTTAGACTACGTGACCTTTTCCAGCACATATTGTTCTGTGACTGCGTCTCATTCCTCTGTGGCTGTACAGATCCAACACTTGTATTCTGAATTACCCCATTCTTCCTCCATATACGTGTTCATATGTATACCTACCTCCAAATGCATATTCTTATTTTGTGGCTATGAAGAGCCACTGTGAAAAGATGAAACCAAATTACATACTCAAACACCTAAATTAAAGAAAATTTTCATATGGATCCAAATTACTTCTTGAAGTCTTTTTCTAATGTATTGATATAACTAGATATACCCTCATAGGGGTATGAATTGCCTTATAGAAATTGAAAAATTAATTCTGTGCTGTAATACATGTTTAATAGCCTGCTGCAAAGTAATGTAGAGTCTAAGAAGTGAAGATATTAAAGTATGAAAAGGATAAATCTCTTACATTATTTTAGTGGTTACTAAGGCAGAGAATTTAATACTACTTTTCTTTTTTTTTTCTCAGGTTCCTAATCTTCAGGCCCTAATATTGTGCTCTGGAGCTGTAGTTGCAGCGGGGAGAGAGCCTTTTAAACCAAGCAATTATGATTCTCTTGGGTATTCACGGCCTGCTAAATTGCTTGGAATTGCAAATCGTGTGTACCCAAAAGCAAATGCCAAGTCAGGGAGTGAAAATAGTAAGTTCTTTGATTTAATTTGTATTTTATTAATTGATTTATTTCTCTCAGCATAAGACATAAACCATGACAATCTTACTAGGATCTATGATATTCCAAAAGGCCATCTGCTTTGACCCCTTTATAAGCGTAAGAAAGATCAAAGTGTTATTGTTCTTTTTAAAATATAAGTTTCTAAGTACTCAGCTAAGTATGAGTATTTTCTTTCAAACAGACTTATTTAGAACATGGGTGCAAATTGGTAAGTATGTTTCATATTAATGCATTTGATTGTCATTGTTGTCAGTTTTTTGGTGTCATAATTAATAATGGCAGTGGTAAAGAGAAACCTCAGGCTACTTCAGGCTTTTAACTAGATGAATTTCTTGAGCAAAGTTTTTGTGCAGTTTTCAGAGCTTACCTTAGCAAGTATAAGTTTGACTTGTAATTGTCATGACTTTCACTTTCCCATGTCCCATGCTTCACATAAACAGGTAAAACATTATAGCATCCTTTCACTCTCAAATTCATTACGTTTTTGAAGCTGCTTTTGTCTAAGCAGAGTGTCAGCCTTTCTTATGTCCTTGTGGCTGTGATATATGTTTTTTGGATAAGCTTGGGAAAAGATACACAAAAACGTACTTTCCCTTAAGTTTCTGATAGAGTTGTGTTACTGAGAAGGTCAGTAAGAACGTGGAGTGGCCAGCGGATGATCAAGGCATAAGGAGCTGCTGGAGAGAAGCCAGGCTAGCTGAATAGCCTGAGGTTGAGGGGAACAAAGTGCTGCAGTACCAGAGCTTTAGGTCGCCCGGGAATCCTGAGCATTCGGGGAGAGACGCTGTCTAGGGGTAACCTTGTTTAATACAGAGATACATAGTACTCTTGATAGAGCTGCATGCTCTACTGGAGAGTCCAGGGAGCGCTGTAATTGTTTCTGTACTGACACTTTCAACAGCAAACTTGACCGTGTCCCAGAGCACTTTGATGTATGAGAGAGTTGGCTTCCACTTACTTGAATGAGTTTCTTCCACATCCCTCGCAGTTTCTTATTTCCCCACCAAACTCATCTTAGTTTTCATCAACCTTCATGTTCTTTGACTTGCGTAGAACTTGAGAATGAAAGTTCTACAGAAACGAAAAAGTCCTACCCAAATTTTGCTTTGAGGCAGAGATTGAGCCTGGCAATGGTAGAAATTGTGAAGAGCTCAGATATAGCTCAGTTTTAAATAAGCTCCCTCTTCTAATCCTTAGTTAAGGGCAATTACAGATAGAGGGGGAAAAAAACCCGAACAATATCACCATCTTTTTGTCTTTAACCTGAGAAATTCAGAAGTAACCTGTGTAGTAGACATCACTGATGAAGTAAGAGCTTGAAAAATCAAATTGCAGGGACTTTATTTCAATTCCATTTCTTGAGACAAAGTGAGATTTTTACTTTGGGAAGCATAAGGTCTTGTCTGTGTTAGAGGAGTTAGTACAAACTTTGTTTCTGATTCAGTTTATGGTAAAACATATGCCTGGGAAACTTGCAAGGCACTCTGCCTGATATTATAGACTTGTAGCTATAATGGTAATATGCTAACTGAAAGTTTTGAGGTAAAATCATTTATGACTCACTTGAGATAGAAAAAAAAAAAAAAGAAAAAGCTAAAATTCAAGCAATGTAGATAAGGTAATATTAAATGTGTTAAAGACAAGTGAAACCTCTCTATTAGTTCTTGTTTTCTATATATGTAGGTACTAGTAGCAGCTCTGGAGATCTTTGCGTGGGTGTACCTGCACTGTTTCCCTTGCACATGCAGAACGTTATGGAAGATAGCAAAACCTTATTTTTATCTCATGTTCTTTTTGTCTCATTGCTTCAGTGATAACTGCTAGAGAGAAATAAATTGGTTTTTAAAAGCCAAGTTATTACAAACATATTTTATTAAAATATTAATTTGTTAAAACCTATTTTGGGAGTATTTAGTATGTATGTAAACACATATCGGGCCATACTCACAATTCATTGAAGTCTGGAAGTATTTTTGTTAGCTTTGCTGAGTTTTGTGTCAACATCTATAGTACTGTAGCATAAAATGTATCTCAGAATGTCATGCTTTAACTTCAGATTTTATAAAAAGTTTGAGAGCTTCAATGTTTACTTACCTATAGAAGGGCAGTCCAGGGGGATTGGATTTGAAGAATTTATTCATATGTCAATGACACTACTCACAGTAATTACTCATATGCTGTAGATAGTTTGATTAAGCCCAGGGAGATAGGCGTTAACCTTGACTGACACATTTTAGCACTAACTGTAAGAATTAAGGCAAAATTATTTCTTCACTAAGGCATGAAGAAGACATGAAGTTGGCAGCTTGAAGCCCAAACAATAGAGGGCTTGTGAATCCCTTGAATGGTTCAAGACAACCCCTCGGCTCCTAACTATGTATAAAATGAGAGTATTTAGTACTTTTTTAGGCTTTGAAGCTTCAAATAAGACTATAGCTCTAGCATTAGAAAGAAGCTATTGTACTGTTGTACCTACCTTGACTAATTTCTCTTTTCTTCTTTTCTCTTCCTTTGCTGCCTATCTGCTGTCTTACCATCTGGATCCTTATGCATGATATTTGTCTGCACTAATTTCCATCTACTTGAATGAATTTGGGTTCTTTCAATGTAATTATTGTTAGTGAGAGCTGAAATGGGCTCTGGCTCAAGATCTCAGGTATTCTCAGTTTCTTCTGATAAAGGGTCCAGCAATGATAATAACTTGAATGATAACAACTCAGATTCTTCCTGTATTCCTGCCAGTCATAATGGCATAGGAGGAAATCAGACAGTTACTGGTGGAGACTTATCATCTGTGGCACAGTATGAAGATGACATTGAGAAATCTGTTCACCTTAATCAAGACGGCAGTATCACAGTGGAAATGAAAGTTCGATTCAAAATTAAAGAGGAAGAAACCATTAAATGGACAACCACTGTAAGTCGTGCTGATAAAAATACCACCATTTGCAATTCTGCAATGCATGCAGAAGACTCCCTATCCAGTGTAAATGCATCAGAACATATAAAACCAAAAGATGCTCTGTTTTTGAAGAGCTACAATAAAGAAGAAGGAGATTCACTACAGCAGTTCAATGCAGAAGTGTCAGACAGAGAATCAGAGTCTGATTTAAAAACTGATTGTAACACCTATATGAAGAGCAATTCTGCAGAGCTAGATGTAAGCAATGTACCTGAGGATAACAACAGGCCTCGCTTTTATAGGCCTCCTACGCCTGGGCCAAGGCATGTTAGACAAAAGAAAGCAGTAGTTGAAAGTGTCACATTGGTTTCTGAGAAAGAGGTTCAGGAGAAGACAGTAGGACAGTTTTCCTACAGTGAGGAAATAAAGAATGGAGAAAATAAATCTGAGTATTGCATGGTAGCTCATTCAAGCAGAAAAAAATCGAGTGTTGGTAATCCAAAGTTTAGTGAGAGGACTGACAATGGTTTATTTAAGCTTTCGTCAGAGAATATAAAAGAAGAAATGTTTTTTAAAGTAATCCACAAAAATAATGATTTAATAGCAGCCACAAAGAGGAATACATTAGAAGTCCCTGATGAGGATGAATTGGCACAGAACATATTAGAGAAATCAGTTGTGGATCAAGGTACATATAATAGCTTGGTAACCTGCAAAACTAACATCAGTGATTTCATGCCATCATCAGAAATTTACCAGGCAGCCAGGCCAGCCTCAGCAGACCACATCCATAAGCCATGTGATATTAAACAAATTAAAAGATCACTGAGTTCTTTCACTCACTATTCAGAATTAAGTCAGTCAGTAGAAGAAACACAGTGTAAAGCTTCAGATTTATTACGTAATTCTCAAGTTGCAATGTTTTCAGCCTCTGCTGGACATAGCCAGATGGAGATGATGGTACCTCCATGTAGTAAAGGTCTTTCTGATGAAATAAATCCAACAACTGGATTATTTCCCACTGTAACTGAAAGTGAAAATCAAATTACTGTCAGGGCTGAATCTGTGACAGCAACATATCTCACTGAGGGCAGCCAATATACATCTTCCCTCACCAGAAAGAAGAAGAAGAAAAGAAAATCATCTAACTTCCTAGAACAAGGTACATATGAAGATCAAAAAGATAAAGGAATTTTAGGGAAAATTAAAAGTGAGGGAATGCATATCACAAGCAAACCCCCACAGGATTCCACAACAGAGGCTATGGATAATTATTCTGAAATTCCTCAGAAAAAAGGAATGGAATTTTTTGTAAAAAACAATGATGGCTCTGTCAATTCAGACACAAGTGTATGTCCTGAAGATGAGTTCTACCATCAGAATTTAGTGGAACAAAATGGATTATCATCTAATAAAAAACCAAGAAGTAATAATAGGTTGTTTGAGGCAAAAATGAAGTCAGGCAGAAAAAATGGTATAGTTTCATCTGCAGAGAGTGAAGATGGTCTAGTGACAGTTGATTCAAACAATGAGTCTGAACACAGTCAGGATACACAGAGTACTGAGAAAGAAGGCACACGTCTCACAAACAATTCTTTTGAACAGACATGTAACACATCAGTGATTTCAAAACCATTGTCAGAGGTGTCAAAGAATCTTAATTTTGAAAAAGAAAAGGAGAAGAATGTTTTGGAAAATTTCCCATCAAAGAAAGAGAAAAAACAAAAGGGGATGAAGAAAAGCCGAAGTAAAGGGGCAAATAAATTAAATATGTCAGACAGTGCCATCACACTAGAGGCCCTGAAACAAGAGGATTTTCAAGAGGAGGGTGTTGAGCATTCACTTGAAAAGGATGTCCAAACTTGGCTGAAAAACTGTTTACCAAATTCTGTCTTACCCCCTATACATAAAAAAGAAGGGAATGTAGAGAACAGCAATGCCTGTAATTTTCCTGTTGAAACTTCTATAGATAAAGAAACAAGATCTATCACAAATAAATCACAAATGAAGACTGGAAAAAAACTTCTGCTTGAACATAATCTAACGAAAAGAACATTAAAGCCTATTTGTGATTTGGGAGCTTCGGAACAATCAGGCAAAGATTCAGATGCAAAACAAACTGACCCCTTGATTCATGCTAATACAACTATAATAGAAACAGCCAAATGTTCACTAAAGTCAGAATTTTGTTGTGATGGTAAGCTACACTTGCTTCATGAAACATCTGACAATGATAATAAAAAGATGTCAGAAGCTGATATTCAAGATACCAACCTATGTCAAAGAAAAAAATCTGAAGTTGCTGTTCAAGTTGATTGCGCAATTGTCAATGAGAAAATGGGAATTGATGTTCAGAATAATTGCATGTCTATCATGTTGCTGCATGAACTACAATCAGCTTTGCTTGGTCTCCAGAAAGAACATAATGGATGTGTAGGAAAAGCTTGCACCCTTTCAGATCTTTCTTCTTTAGCTTTTAGTTCTTCCTCTAATGCCCTCCTAGCTTGGCTACTTGTACTGAATTTGAGAGAGAATTTGATTGGGACAATCAGAGATGATATGCAAAAAACTACCTGTAGCTGTTCTGAAATATTTACACAGTTACAGTTTCTGAAACAAACTACAGTCATAGAAAAAGTTAATGAACTGAAGGCTGCCTTTTTGCATTTTCAACAATCAACAGAAAATAACTTATTAACCGTTGGGAGGGAACCCAAAAAGCAGGACTGCTCACATTGCCATGAGAATATGCCCATATCTGAAATTCATAATAGTTTATGTCTGCATGAAAATGAAAAGTCAGTTCAATATTGTATTCCAAAGGACAGTGAAAATTCTGAAGAAGCTCTAAAACTGGCTGGTGAATTAGAAGCCTGTTGTGATATACAGAAAAATCTTTGTAATGAAGCAGAGACTTTAGACTTGAGTGCTCTCCCAACCCAGCTAGATAGTCAATATGTGAATACTAATTCAAGTACCTGTAGCCTTGCATCAGCTATAAAGCCACATGAAAGAAAGGAAGAAATGCCTGATAGCCTGTATAAAATATCTCAAGATGAAAATACTAATACATCATTCACTAATGAAGAGTCAGAAACTTCAATAGAGCCTAATTCAACAGTTTATAGCATAACTTCTAATGATAAACATCATATTTTAGATCAGGATACTTCTGAGTTAGAATATGAAAAAGATATACATGTTACTACTGTAGCATGCATAAATGATAAAAGTGAAGGTGAGAAAGTTGATTCCAAGTCAGCGGGTAATGACAAAACCCCAAATACCCAATTTAAACTTGCCACTGAAACCTCTGTAGAATATAATAATGAAGATTATTCTGCACAAGAAGACAAAGAAGATGCAGAAACTGGTGAGGAAACCTCTGAGAGGTTATCTACAGTCTCTCCATTATCATTCTGTTATGAATCAAAGCAAATTACAGAATGCGATATGAGTGAAGGAGAACAGAGATTTCAAGTAGAAGAACCAGATAATAAAATGTGTTTAGACACTTCTCAAGTAAAAAAATGCTTAAAAAGTCCTCCTACTTCAGATTGGACAGATTACAGACCAGATACTGAAGAAAGTGATTATAACTCCAGAGCATCTAGTGAACCTACCAATGAAAGCGGGGAGGAAGCAATGCTTGAAAAACATTATAACACTGGCTATGTCAAAAGAACTATTGAACAACTTTATGGCAACACAGAAGCTTCATTTAAACCTGACTTTCACAAAGGATTTCCTTATATGTTGAAAATATTTCAAAAGGATACTGAAGAATTCCACTTTGCAGTCGTGGAAAAAAACATTTATTTTTCTCAAGAGCCGTCATCTTGTTCTGGTGAGAAATTGTCACATTCTTCACTGCTATCAGATGAATCTCCAGTAAACATAAACAAAGATAGCACTATATTGAGACAAGAAAATACTTCTTTACCAACACCACGACCTACTCTTAACACAGAAGAGACAAGTTATACTATTGACCATTCAGGGGAATCTCCAAAGCAACATTGTCAACCTAGTGTACCAGCTAATGAAGATGAAGGAATATTGATAGATAAAGGCAAATGGCTTCTCAAAGAAAATCATTTGATAAGAAGATCACCACCTGAACGGGTTGGAATGTATGATAATTTGGATACAACATCAACAGACACAGTCCTTGATGCTAACAGTGATGATGTTCCATACTCTCACTTTGGCAATCTGAATCAGTACCCAGACCTCAATGAAAACTCTTCTTCAGAACTTGAAGACTTGGCTAAACCCTCTGAAAATTTTTGCAACTATTTCAATATGCCTCATAATAGCGATTCAGACCCCTTTCAGGATGACTTATATACAAAAAACAAACCTAGCTTCAATGGTCAGATCACTTCCGTTCCCGCAGCAAAGAAAGGAAAGAACAAACCACCTATTACACATTGTTCCACACAGGCTGATACCAATTTTTCACCCTTTGCATCTGCAGAATTTAGATTGCCTGACAACAAGGTACGTCCATTGGAACAGCCTTTAAGTGACGAGCCCATACAGTCCCAGCCGACTGATGCTAGTAATGCTAACAGAAGTGCTCCTCAGGATGAAGATTCCCTGGATAAACTCCATGCTATATGTGGACAACATTGTCCAATACTGATGGTGACAATAACACCAATTAATGAGGAACAGAGAGGGTATGCCTACCAAAAAGCATCTGATATTGAGAACCAGTTGAATCCATGTTTGTTGGCCAAAAAAAGTGAACGTTTACAATGGTCAGGCAAAGATTTAGTAACAGATGAAAATAATCATGCGATTCTGAAGAATAAATGTATCAATAAGATTGCCAATAATATTTTTAATAGGTTTTATGCAAATAACACCCTAGATTTTATTAGTAATTTTAAAACATTTGTATCATCAACTCTGAAAGACAGAAGCTGTTTAGAGAAGTTACATGTTGCAGAGGACATGAATGTAGAACCCATGGAAATCATTAAATGTCAAACTAATGTATCCAAACACATACCCAGTGATCTTGTGATAGGCACAAATAGTGAGCTACCCAAAGGAGAGCAAAAACCATGCCAATCTCCAAGAATAAGCCAAATTCATATTGTTGGAGAAAAATATTCTCTCAGGTTGGCAGACCCAGCAGAAACCTGTCATTCTGAAACATTTCTGAAGTGCAACACTTCTTTAAATAACATTGAACATAATGCTCATGAGAATCTGAAAAATGAAAATGCCTTTCCTCCAGAAGGAGGAGAAGAAGAGGAAGAAGAAGAGAAAGAAGTTTGCTTTTGTACAATGGACAATAGAAATAGTGAAGACGGGAAAGACTTATAATAGAGATCTTGGAATTTCTACAATATTAGATTAGTGAAAACGTCTTCAGAAAAAAAATAATAAATCACAAAATAAACTGCTGAGCGACACACCTAGGAAAAATCTTAATATGAATCCAGCCCAAACCTAGATAAATATAAATCACATTTGTATATCACTGCTGAAATGCATGTGATTACTTATAGTTTTATGGGAACCAACATAGGAGGAAAAGCTGTTCTTCTAAGACAGCAATTTCCCGCTTAAAAAGCTTTTCCTTGAAATGTTATCTGTTTAGAGTTATTCAGGTATATACCAAGATCTAACCTGTAGAGAAACAACTACTGCTTGTTAGAACAGAGAATTTAAATTTGAAATTCCCACATGAGCTCTAAGGTAAGATTCCTATAATTTGTGGCATTTAAGAAAGGGTTTAAGAATTGCCTTTCACTAGAAATGCTTTTTCCGGAACGAAATCAAATGATATGTTTAATTTGAAATGAAAAAAGGAAATAGTATTCAAATGCTGTAATACAATGAAAAGTAGGAAACAGAAGTCATGTTAATTTTATATAGATAAACATTATTAAACTGCTATTTCAGTTTTTAAAGGCCAACTTAAAAATATTTATGTGCATAAAGAGACATTTCAGTTTGTATATGGGATCATCCAGACCTCAAATGAAGTTTGTGTCTTTTACGGAGCAGATACTAAAAAAGGAGTGTATTCATTGCCACTGGGATTCCACAGGAACTGAGGAAGCAGACTCTGTATCAGCAAACTTCCTGACTGCCCTTGCCATGATCCCTTCTGAGGCAGTACAGCTTGCTCTCTCAAATTTTTCTGCATATACTATGTGTTTTAGTTGTGTGTTTTTCTTTAATCTCTGTACTTTTAAGGTGATCCATGTCTTTATTTTTTTTTGTAAATATGTCATATTGGAAGAATGCAAGGCATGTGAAATATGTTTCAGGCTCTTTCAATCTGTTACTAGAATTAGTTTGGATACCTGTTTACAGCATTTTTTAATATTATATGTGTGTAGTAAGCACTTACGTATGGTTTACAAATTTCAGTAAATGATTTTAAATATAAAATTGGAAATATTTAATGTATGCTGTTATTAGACAGAGTATTTCAGTTTGTTGTTTGGATTTTAATCCCAACACTGCCTAGTACCTAGCTTCAATGTCACTGAAGTCAAAGAAACACCTGAGGAAGGAAAGGGCTATTTTTTTCAGTTAGAGAATGGAACTTAAGGGCTATTTTTTTCAGTTAGAGAATGGAACTTTGGCCATTCTGTAATCTTGGAGGCTGTGTCTGGACTAACTGGCATGTACATGCTGCCATAAGCCCTGGATCGTGATCCTTTGCTTGTCCAGACTGGGACCTAATTAAAGGATGACACAAATCCCTTTTGGCCCAGATGCTTTGACTGTCTCCTTGTGAGACAGAAGGCGTGTGGAGGGGAAGTAGGAGTTAGATCTGGAGCAAAAGGGGTTTTGCAGTACAGATAGGAGACCTAGAAGCATTTTTCAGTACTTTTTAGGCATCCAGTAGCAGATATATATTCCCATAAATGACTGTTATGTTTCTGTTGTTTGAAGCAGTGTATTCTATGTAATAAACTATCATTACAACCCTAAAGCAACATTTATCATCTAATATATTTTACAGCAAATAGCTGTGTGTTATTCCTTGTGCTGGCTTTGTTTCTGATGTTTTTTCCTCCATCTTTACGGGTTTCTCAGCATCATCCATTGGATGTTTTAGAACAGCTCCAGATGAGGAGTCTCAGTGGTGGTTTTTTATCTTTTTACATGTCAATACAGAAATAAAACCTTTGTTTAGAAAATTAAGCTTGAAATTACTAGAATCCAACTAAATACATATAGCATTTTGAGTACCAGGCTTCTATGCTGTTAATAGCATCTAAATGTTAGATAGGAAAATTAACAACTATATATATGTATATCTCCACCACTTGCAGTCTTTCTGTTGGACTCACAGCGTCTTGTGCTGCATTCACAGCATTGAACTTTTTCAGATTAAGGTTCAAGAAATTCAGGAACCTTTAATCGGATCTTATAGAGTTACAGGGAAAACTAAATACTCAAAATATGAGATGTGATACTGCCTGATATTACAGTTACCGGAGACCGCAGCAAGTGGTGAAATGTTTGTTATACTAACTGCAAGACATGCTTCTGACTTCAGTACATGAACTGAAGGAGAAGGAATAAAATGGTCAGAATAGGACAGGACAAAAGGTTGACAGT
Source organism: Psilopsiagon aurifrons (assembly GCA_025447955.1). Taxonomy (NCBI): domain Eukaryota; kingdom Metazoa; phylum Chordata; class Aves; order Psittaciformes; family Psittacidae; genus Psilopsiagon; species Psilopsiagon aurifrons. Next base: position 23,797 of record JAOEHY010024441.1, read on the forward strand.
GAAATGTACCATACTGTCATAGTATTTACAGATTCATTAATGGGTCAGTGAAGGTATAGAGTATTAAATGGTAAAGAGGTTGAGATATTCAGATAAAATAAAATTGATTCCATTAGGTAAGATTGGAGAAGGCTAAAGGGAGAATTTCACAATGCTGGTGGCTAGAGAAAAGTACTGCTTCACAGGGAGAAAAACACCATGAGGAGTAATATGAACCACTTCACATAGGTAGCTTAACTCTGCAAATTAACTGCAAAAAGCATAGTCTTTCTGAATAAGTCAGGATAAAATGACTTATTCAATGACAAGCATAGATAACAGGAATGCATTCTATAGGTACATTGGAAATAAAAGACAGACTAGGGACAATGTGGGCCCTCTCCAGAAGCTATCGGGAGAACTGTCTACCCTACATTTGGAGAAGGCTGAGGTTCTTAATGACTTCTTTGCCTCAGTCTCCACTGGCACATGCTCTGACCACACCACCCAAGTCTTGGAATGCAGACACAGGGACTGTGAGAATGAAGACCCTGGGCCCACTGTAGGAGAGGATCTGGTTCAAGACCATCTTAAGAAC
>JAOEHY010024443.1:0-17602 GCA_025447955.1 Psilopsiagon aurifrons
AGGCTGCTGGCTCAGGGTAGCAAGTATGCAGCTTATCAGTTTCTTGCACCACCTAGTTCCCATCTTTTGCTGAAGTTGGGACAAAGCATAACCGCGAGATCTCCACCTCGCTCTACCTTCTGTCTGTGTTGCTGCAGGAACAGCTGTGGAGTTCACATTCCTGGTATACCAGGTGTGGCTCCATCTCACCCCAAGAGGCCCTGAAAGTCCATTTTTCCCTCATGTGTGGACAATGGTGCATTTCAGATATAAATTTAATTCCTAATTACCCCACATTTCCTAATTATTCCGCATACACGCACTGAAAAATCTCTCTTCAGGAGCTATGTGGCCAAAAATAATCAGTTTTATTAAAAAAAAGCTTGTTTAACTAAAGGTCTGCAAACATCCAGGGAAAGGGTTGAGGCAATAAATGGCTCATCTTTTCCATAAGGAACACAAAGAAGTCTGACAAGCAGTCACTCTTCCTCTGCTGGTGAATGAGACTGATGCTTTGCTGTCTCTTCTTTGATTTAGTCCAAGTTGTCTGCAGTGCTCCTTGGCCTGTTTTTTATCCAGTGTGTTGTGGTTTAACCCCAGATGGCAACTAAACCCCACGCAGCCTTAGCTTACTGCTGGTCGGATGGGGAAGAGAATCTGAAGGGTAAAAGTGAGAAAACTCATAGGTTGAGATAAAGACAGTTTAATGGAGAAAGCAAAAGCCATGTGCACAAGCAAAGCAAAACAAGGAATTCATTCACCATTTCCCATCGTCAGGCAGAAGTTCGGACATTTTCAGGACAGCAGGGCTCCATCACAAGTAGTGGTTACTTGGAAACACAAACATCATCACTCCAAACATCCCCCTGTTTACGTATATGATGTATATGCTTCCCCCAGCTGTATACACCGAGCATGACACTGTATAGTATGGAATACGCCTTGGGTCAGTTGGCGTCAGCTGTCCCAGCTGTCCCCACCCAACCTCTTGTGCACCCCCAGCCTACTCGCTGGTGGAGGGGTGTGAGAGGCAGAAAAGGCCTTAACTCTGTGCAAGCACTGCTCAGTAACAGCTAAAATGTCCATGAGTTATCAGCACAAACCTAAAACACCACCATACAAACCAGGATGAAGAAAATTAACTCCAGCCCAGACAAAACCAGCACACAGTGTCATGAGATGAAGGCTGTCCCAGGCTCCTCACTGGGAAGGCCCTTGGCTGACCTGCCTACCCTATGTCCATATGTGATGTTTCCTCCAGGGAGCATAAGGTGAACAAAAGAATCAGCTGAGCCCAGCAAGCCCATCCCTTTCATGATGCAGGAAAGGTAAAGCCCATGTTAAGGGGCAGCAGAGTCCTGGGCTTTCCCCTTTAGCATGCCCTGGAGCTCCTCAAAACGCTGAGCCTTCAAGTTGTGTTGAACTGGTGCAAGTGCAAGACAGACTTGGGCTCAAAAAGATGTTCAAAAGTTCATGCTGAAACACAGCGTCAACTTAACCTTGTCATCCAGTATGATGTCAGGGTTTTATTTCATCTGACAAGTTTAAACAGGTTGTTTGATGAAATCTGGCATGGGGCTCAATCAGAGAGGCAAGCTTTCCTGAGGTAACCCTGGGCAATGCCATCAGCATACTCTCTTTTCTCTCTTGCTGAGGGGTTCAAAGTTGCAGCCCTCAGGGCTCCCAGTCAACACCTGCCATATAAACACATCTCAGCAACAACTGCATCTCACCCAACACAGGGCTCCTCCCCTGTGTTAGGCTATGGTCTCACAGTTGCTCTGGTACAATGGTGTTACTACCAAATAGGAGAGGATTTGCTGCTCTGTCCTTCTCTTTTCGCACAGTAAAACCAACAAAACCCCACAACAAACAAACAGAAATGCTTTGCTTTGTGCTGGGATAGCAAACCAAATTCATCTCTGAAAGCTCAGCAGTAGGAGCATGCATGCAGAAGGAGGCAGCAAGGCAGACGGAAGAGGAAGCAAGATCTCCCAGTTGGCAGTGGTAGATTTTAAATCTGTTCAACCCCATCCTGCAAAAACTAAGCTATGAGCTTAGAGAGGTGAGTGGCTTCCAGCCTAGAGACTTTAAAATGGATACCTATCTGCAGTCCAAGGCGATTTAACCAACAATTCAGTCTGTTCATTTAAAAAGCTAATTGCAGAGAGATACTTATTGAAATTGCTCTAGGCAAAGTGCATCAGTGCTTTAGGATTGCTGTCAGTGCCTCACCTTGTCTGCATGAGGAACACCCCCTAGATCCCATTTCTCCAAAATAGATGCTTTTAGCTCTCATTTTTACCCTTGGAAAAGAGCTTTTTCAGTCCTGCTTATTACCCGGAAGACACAGTTTCAGTCAATGGGTTTTTGCTGTTCCCACAACTCCTCTAGTCAGTTTTTTTCCAAGAGATATCTCATCTTTGCTTCACTCACTGTCCTCTTTCCCCTAATCTATTCCTTTAATGTCATATAATCAGACAGGATACTACCAGTTAGTCAAATTACAGAGCAGATGACACTCCATCAGCCAGAAGGAAGGAGAGGAATTACAGAGGCTGGTCCAGCCACATGCCAATATCTAATTAGTTGACATCTTATGAAATTCTGTGATATTTTTGGAGAGGGGGGTAGGCAGTAGAAGAAAGGAGGGTGTTGGTGACCATTTTTCCCAATAGTCTCCAGAGGAAGTGATTGATACCCCTGTCTTTCAGTATTTTGAAAATTGCCATGGGTAGAGCTTTTTTCTATCTCTAAGCATTTTTCATCTCTACTCTCTATGATGCTGCCAGGAAATACTTCAGAGATAATTAGAGAATATTTGTAAATCGCTTTAAATACTCAAGTGCTGTGTAAGTACCAAGGTATCATTAACTACGATTCAAATGAATTAGGGAAGAAATTTGACTCCAACAGCACCAAGCAGGCACTGTTGCCAGGCTGGCTTATGGAAGAGGGGAGCTGAGTAGGGAAGAGTGTTTCAGAGACACGTTGCAAATTCACTTGAGACAGGTGAGTAGCAACATGAGGAGCTATCCATCCTAAACATGCTAACATGGTCACTGAAGTAAGTCACTGGAACGGCTTACAGGTATAATTCTCCCTTACCACAGGTTCCTAAATAGAAATCTCTGCAGTGCAGCATTAGTAGTTAGCAGTTACTAGCTGGGAGGAACAATCATCAGCTTCCTCTTTGTAACACGGTTCCAGTCTCTTTACATATAGAGGGTAAAGAACTCGGGCCTTTTGATGGGTGACCATTTTCATGTTGACTCTTTGATGTTATATATGGAACATCTCACACATTCCAACCCAAAGAGAACAACTCTTCTTCTGGGGCTCCTGCTGAATTGAGCTTTTCAGACAGATATTGTCCCTCACCTATCCATAAGCAGAAAATGAGAGTGAGGAAAACTGTGATGCTTTTGATGATGTTTTGGCAACTTCCCATTATATTGAGTTATGTGAATAAAACTCAGCAGTAAGCTGCAGCTCACTGAGAGAAAGAATCTGGAAGCCTTCTGGATGGATACATACCTAGTGCTCTTTCTCCCTAGTTGTGCTGCTAAGCTGGGGTATATAAGTTGGAGGGGGAAGAACCTGAGGCCAGGGAAAAAGCCATTTCTTATGCTGCTATGTTAATGTTCACTCTTTCCAAAAGACATGGTTCCTTTGAAATCCCTCCAGACCCCATGTATGGTTTGCACCAGAGGTCTGGTGATCTGCAACACTAGATTTTGGAAAACAGTTAATTTCTGTCATTTTTTGAAACCACAGAGAGAGAGGTAAGCCATTTTTCTTGCCTTTTGTCTTAACAGAACCGTGGAGATCCTTATGGGATGGATTTTTCATTCACTAGGAGTATACTGTGAAAACTCTGATTGGCAGCTACCACCACAAAAGGGTTTCACTGTGTGTGCTTAAGTCTCATAATCCATAGGAGCTCTTACTAGCTACCAGATTTTAAAATTAGGTCTTTCATATTAAATGAACATAAAATATATAACTTTAGGTACCCAAAAGAAGTACTTAGAAATCCATTTATTGCACTGCTTTTTGCAATTTTCTGGCATTTCTTATCCTCTGCCATTGCTCTCAGCATGGTGCAAGTTGGACAGCTGTCACATGCCCATGCTTCGGCTTCGAGCCATGAGTCTGTGGGCTGAAATCTGAATGTGTTTGTATAGGAGGTTGTGGTCCTCAGCCTCTGCAATGCAGCAGGCCAGTGCTTTGCTCTTCTTACTGATTCACTCCACCCGCCTTCCCAAGTTCTACCGCTACAGGCCACAAGCCCCAGGTATTTTAAGTGGCCAGTAGTGCTTAAATAATTCATTCAGGCCTTTTAACACTGTTCACAGATGGGAAGGTGCCCCAGGTGGTGAGTAAACTTCAGTTCCAGTAGGGCTTCAAAGGGTCTAGTCACAGGACAGAGAATTACTATGGGAAGTAGTGCTGGGATTATAGCTATCATTCTTGCTGGCAGGAAAGGAAAAAAACCCAACCTGGTGGCAAAGCAGACTTCACAGCACATGAGGTTGGAAGGTCCCCAATGGGACACTTAAAAAAAAAAAAAAAAGATCAGTTTTAAGCAAGCTTATAAAATGGAGGAAGTAACTAAAGATTTTATCAATTAGTAATTAGTAACAGCATTTCTTTTTGCCCCCACTTCTGAGCAGCAGGGAATTCTGGAGCCTACATGATGTGGAAAGGAGTGATTCCTGCCTCTTTTGGGTACTGCTGTTGCAATGTAGCTACTTATCTCTCCTGCAGGACACTATCTAACCCCATGAACATCTAGGTTTCTTTCTCAGACATCTGAGAATACCAATGTCGCAGCAGCTCAAGCTGAAAAGCTGAATCCTTCAGATTCATCTTCAGATTGACCCTGTCAGATCAAGCTGCACCACATGGGCAATAACCTGAATGAGTTTAAACAAGGAGGTCTGCATCAACAGTACTTTCTTTGGGGGATATACATGGGGAACAGAAGGCTGGCAAACCTACTGTAGTGTCAGCTTAGGAAACCCAAACCATTACAAGTCTGTGGGACTGCTGCTTTTGTCTTCTGACAGAAAGTGGCAACCACCCCTCCTCTTCAGCCCTTCTATTGCTGTAAATCACTGTTGAAAAACCAGGAATTGCCCTTCTCCATGCTTATACTCACTGAAACCTAGACCCCAAATATTGGTAAGTTCTGTCTCTCATCCCTGCCGAATGGGTAATATAGGAGCTCTATTATCTTCCTAGGCAGCTCTGGTACCTGTTGCAGCTCTGTCCCACAGTGGAGATTCCCTTCAGGAGTCCTCCAGTGGTAAATAGCTGTGGCCTCATTTAACAACCATTTCTGTCACCACTATTTTGCTGCTGGTTGCTGCCTGTGCTCCTCCAGTTACCAGAACTCTCTTGTCAGTGCCATCAACAAAACACCATCGCTTCCCTAATGCTTTCATTTATTTTATTTTAGAAAGAAATAACTGCAGTACAGCTCTTGCCTGCACCTGTGCCACAAAAAAAAAGACAGTCTTTGATGGCCTATTTTTGTTCTACTTCTCTTTCAAGGCCACAGCAGCTAACTTCGGTGGCCCCTTCCCCGAGATATTTTTAGCACAATTCTCTCATTCAGATATTTTCAAATAACAATACAAATGTATGGCTCATCACTCTGTCTGTGTGTGTATATATATATATATATAAACTTCTGTCTATACATGGTATATACATTTAAATGGTGTGTATGTATATAGGGTGTATGAATGTATCCATAAAATGGTGTTCATATATGCAAATATGAGATATACATATACTGGGCATGTTTTAGGAAAATGTCCTGAACTGTTACTTAACCACATGGCACATAACTCCTAGTTGACCCAATCAACGAAACTTCCCCAGTAAAGGCTGATTACTGCTCTCTTCCCTACTTGAAGTTTATCAGCTTCATAATCCAGCTGATCAGCTGGACAACTGTCTCTTTTCCCAAAGGGAAGTGAATGGTAACCTTCTCTGCAAGGTGTCAGACTACATGCCTACAAACTGCTTCAGAAACACGGCCTGATATTTTGCTATTATTATCGGGGTCTGTCAGTAAAATTTGAAACTTGTATTAAAGCAGTGGGGTAATTGGCACTGAGAATGACAATCTCCAGGAGCAGCGAGGAAAAGTGAGAAATGCATTTTTTAATGTTTATCTCTTTTCATTAATACACTAACCTGGCATAATCTATTTCAGCAACCTTTGTTTGAACCACTGTTAACACACTGAGACACATATTTTTTATTTGTTTTATGACAAAAATGACTATAACGACTCAAGTATTTTCAGCATGCTAGTAGTGGTTTTGCCAGGTGATTGCACTCCATTTCATATCAAGTGATACATTAGCTTTATTTTATAACGGGCATAAACAACAAAAATAAAGATTAAAGCAAAAGCTGGAGAAAACATTTTTACTGAGAGTTGGTTCTGAGGCTGACAATACTTTTTTGGTAAAATAAACCAGGGTTTGGTATTTGATTCATTCCTAATTGGACAAACTGACATAGAAGATTATGAGACATGAGTGTATTAACTATAACATCTGAAAAGGGGTGACTCCCTCAGGACAGAAGATGATGAAATAAGAGTGGCCACACTGGCTTGGATTAGAGAAGCCTTCAGCCCGTTCCCCTGTCCTTGGCAGTAACCAGGGGTACACGCTCAAGGAAGTATGGAAGAACAGGACAAACATGTAGGATGTTTCTCCTGTTCAATATACTCTCCAACTGTTGTGGCCAGTACAATTAGTGGTCTATAAGCATTTAATAACTGCTCCTTGGCTAAGAATCATGAGGTCTCTGAATCCACTTTAAGCCCATGAAAATGGATCCTGGAGCTTGATACCGCTCACAAAGATATACATCCAATTTTGTTTGCTGCATGACAGGTTTTGTACTGGGAGATAGAGAGGAACTTATTCCTATTCACCCTCAGCATGCCACTCATCTGTTTACAGTCTTCTGCCTTATTCCCCTCATTTCTCATTCTCAGACAACTTCCAGCATCCCAGTTTACTAAGAAATGCAGGAACTTGCTCAGCTTTGTAGCTGTTCTCTGAACTTCTTCCAGTTCTCTTTTCTTATTTCTCCTGTCTGGACATATTTTTGTATTCTTCCTTTTTTGAGATTAATTGAGTAGAACTGCACGTAATGAACTACAGCACTGTGGCATAACAGTGTTCTGTCCTACTCTCTGTACCTTCTGATAACAACTCTTAATGTTCAGGTTTTTATCTCTGCCAGGCACCAATTCGATGTTTTCATCAAAGCATACAGAAAAATCAAAATTGGCATTTTTGAGTTCATGTACATATACATATATATGTACAATTATATATTTTATATATGATATGATCTTTCTTTGTCCTCATTTCCCTGAATGATTTGGTATTACCTGAAACCTTACTTTGTCACATCCCTTTCTCTGGGCACATGCACATGTTCCAGTACAGATCTATGCAGAACTCACTTACAATTTCTTCCCTTTTAAGGAGCTGAAAACTAATTTCTATACTGTGTTTCCTATTCCAACCAATTACTTGAACATGAGCCACCAGCATCCCCTGGCAAAAGAGACAGTCAACACCATCCAGGCCTGCGTCAACGGGAGCACAGCCAGAAGATGGGGGAGGCATCTGTTATCCCCTTCCCAGCACTCACTAGACCACATCCAGATACTGTGGCCAGTTTGGATCCCTCAGTACAGGAAAAGCATTGATCAATGGCAGTAAGTTCAGTAATAGTCAGGGCTGGAGCAGTGCCATTGAGAAGAGCCTGGAGCAGAGGTGGCTTTGGGGACACTTCACAAATACCCTGGTGCCTATGGTGAGGTCATGAAGGAGATGGGAATCAGACTATCCAGTGTGGTGTGCAATGGTAGGATAAAACACAGTAGGCATAAATAGTCTTCACTGAAGTTTCAACTGTTCTATCAACCAAAAATATTTTAAAATCTATATGCTGTATGCACTGACTTAAAGACCAGTATGTTATGCCCATGCCTCATGGTCTCTTAAGGCTCACAGAACATAACTCCTTTATTTTGAGGATTCAAAAGTCTCAGAGTTCCAATCTGAGCTTGTTTTCACCTCACAATGACTTGCAATTCCCATTTGTGATTCCACCTTCCTGATCCATACCATATTCCTCATGAATTCATAGGCAAGTTTAAGACTGACTCCAGAAGACATTTTGGGCTAGTTATATGGACAGGGCAAATAGGTGTTAGACATCCCACTGGTGTGATATGGAAAAAAAAAAATCAATACATTTATTGAATTCATTATTAATTAGATCTAAGGATTATTGGGGAGTTTGAAGAAGTAAATTAGTAATTGAAAAGGCCTTTTCCAATTTCCCACTTCTATCTGAATTGTAAAATATTTTGAGCATCTAATCAAATCAAAAAAGAGCATCCAGTAGATCTTCCACGCATAGATCTAATTAATTTTTTTACTACCAATTTATTTTTCTAGAAAGAATGTTTTTCTTCTAATACAAATATCTAATTGCTAAAACTTCAGAATAACAAAATAATTTATTTTCGTTGCTCTGCAACTTCCAAGGTGTAATTTTTTTTACAGAAATGCTGCATATTTAATGTACAGAATTAAGGACACAGAACTAGAAAGCTGCAGAGTTATCCTACAATATTTTTTAACGGACGACTTAGAGCAACGAATGATGCTTCGAGTATGCTCACATAGAGCAACAGTCACATCTAGTGGCCGTAAAGTTAATTATTTCACATATTTTGCATGGTTAATCTGAAAGGCACTTTTTATATTTGGTATCAGATGCTATTATTTTCTATTTACATTGCATGCATCTTAAAATTTAAAATTTAAAATACAAACATATATCTGTGTACGCATACTTTATGATTCTGAATCATTACAGCAAAAAATGCTACAACACTAATGGAGGGAAGAAGAAGAAATTCAGAAGGTATACAATGATACTCATATAGGTAAAGAAGACTTTTGATTTTGGCATAGGATGATGCCATATATGAATCCAGTAAAATGTAACATTTGAAATGGTAAAATAGCCAGAATTATCAAGGAGTTAAGATATTTAGACCATGGAAAACAGAAGATGGACCCTGAGGCTTGCCATAAATTGCAGCAAGTAGACATGCACGACATTTTATTGAACTAGTCCTTCAGGGCACGTTAGACCATATGGTTGAAAACCTTTCCTTGGCTTGTCCAGATAAATTGCTCTTCTAGTGGAAGAGAGATCTGCCTGGGAAAGAAAAGGAAGGCCTCCCTGAGATTAGATGGAGGTTCCATGGACATCACTCTGAAGGACTTCAGGGAGGCGATACTGATTTTGCTAGCTCCCTCAATGCAGCATTGGCACCCAGCCTTCCTGACTGCTTCCACGCACGGCCATCAGTGCCTTAACTCCCAATGAGGACTGATCAGCAGCAGTCCTTGAGTTCCCCAACCAAAAGAGAGAATATGGCACTACCAATAGAAAAGGAATAGCTCTGCTTCCCAACCCTATGTGGGATGAATCCAATGCAGGCCTTCTCTGGCCTCTCTTCAAGGAATTACACATGCAGGACAGGATTCCACATGATTCAACAATAGTCTTACAGATGGGCAAGAAACGAACTAAATGTTTCTTGCCCATCTACTAACAGCTACTAACAAGTTAGCCATTCCAGAAAGCGATGGATTAAGTCCAGCCATATAGCTAGAAAGAGCACTGAACCACATGCTTTTTCACCAACTGAGATGCAGTTCACCTTGCACACCATGTAACACAACCCTGCATGGTCAGGTCTCCTTCGTAAACCTGCATGGGTATTCAAAACCCACTGCCTTTCATATCATTACAAGTTTCATTCTTTTGGCCTACACAATATTCCTTCAGGACCCCTTCCCAAAATTTTCTCTGCCTTATGATGAGCTGATCAACATCACGATGAATGAAGAATCCAAGTATATATAAACTACATGAGGATCTGAGGTATGGGATTTTGACAATGCATCCACAGTGTATGTTCGTGCTACAAAACTGCAAGTACTCCTGTAGAGTGCAGTTTGGTACAAACCAGCCACACCACACTGAGAATGTTATCCAGTTTTCCTCAGAGCTGGAAATAAGCCATAGAACAAGCAGAGGAGAACCAAACTCTTTCAATTGTTCTCAGGAGCTCTGCATCACTTTCAAAGTTTGAGGGCATTTTGTGTTCTAGGACATGAAGTAAATTCAAGGGAGGCAGGTCATTCCTGGGTCAGGCATACTTTCTGGCAAAGAGAAAAGTTCTGAATCAGAGTTCTATCAGTAATATCAATGTAGCAGTAAAATGAGACATGATAATGTGCATTTATAGCATTGTCAGCCTGAAAGATTACACTTGTCTAATTTATTCTTTTCTCTAGCTTTATTCAAAGATTACACAGAAGTCGGTTATCTTCAGTAGTAAATACAGCACTAGCTCAAACTGTTCTTGATAGCCCTTTTCTTAATGAACAAGAAAAGAAAGATTGTTCCTTTCAGGTTTACATGAATTTGACGACAGCTTAGAGAGTTCGTCCACCACTGCTGCAGCACATTGCACGAGTACAAGTAGTATCAACAGCTGTTGTTGTGTTGACATGTGGAAATACTTCCTGAATCCTGCTGCAGACTTACTGATGACTGCAATCATTTGCATTTACTTGTTCTGCCACATAAGCCCACACAAGAATGAAGCCACATGGGAGACACACAAACAATATACAGGCAGACCCAGCACCTATGCTGGCAGTTTTTCTTATCTTGTTCGTAGTTTTTTCCTTCTCTCTGTTTGAAGGCAGAGCACTACATCCATGGTAAAGACAAAATAGACAGAACATAGAGATGTCATTCACTTTGTCTGGGCATGTGTGAATCACCAGAGCTGTCCAAGGCACCTAGGCTTCTCACAAAGCCCTTGTTTGAGCTCCATTATTATAAGGACATGTTAAGCTTTATCACACATGACAGCAACAATGCACAAGAAAAACAAACAAAAAACCTGCTTAATTTTTAGTGAATGTCCACAGTTTCTCACCTGACCTTACAAACAGTGGAGACATTATGAAATGTAGGATATGTTTCTACATCTCAGTTACTCTGTTTTCAGCTGGTTTATTAAGTGAAGCCTTGGCTTCATATGCTGCATTTTTCACTAAAGCTTTCAGGCTTCACCCTTTGGTATAAGAGATATAGAGCTGTAAGAAGAGCTGTACTCTGAACCATGGGGGCCAAAGGACAAGCTAACACTGGCTTAACACAAATTCAGGATATTCTTTATGAAACCATTAAGAAACATGATCAACTTTTAGTACTGAATGTCTGCTGCCCTCAAGAGGAGAAAAGAGAACTTTAACAAATACCTGTTTCATGACATTAAAAGCAATGACTGAGGGGTGAAAGTTTTTACGTTTTGCAGAACAAAAACACATCCAAGCCGTTTTATCCCCAGCTTATTACGTCTTTAAAGGGTTTGCAGAGTCTGAAACACTTAGCTTTAGAGTTATTCATATTTTAAAATCCAATAAAAAGAAAAAGCACATACTAGACAGCTGTAAACCTAACACTGCCATCATATAGTTTCAAGTGGAGGTTAAATGTATATCTGAAAGACAGATCCGTGTGAGGCTACTACATAGACAGGTCTTATCAAATTCAGATTGCCTCTTGAGCTGAAAACCATAGAAGTTCAGGGGATAATTCACATAATTTATGTTTGCCCTGATTTTATTCCTCCCTTAGTGTCTGATAATGGGCTTCACTGAGACAGAGTACTGGATCACTTGGAGCCATCAGCCACTCATAGATTCAGAAATATAGTTTGCAAGTGCTGGTAAAGTAACCTAAGAAATGTTTCTAGGAGCCCAGTATCCTCATTGTCTCCTGAAAGGAGCTCTGCAGCTCTTAAAGAAGGGTATCTCCTGGAAGTTAAAAACTTTCCAGGAAATTCTCAGTAGTTTGTTGTTCTAGCAAAACTCTACCAATGGATTTACAAACTATTTTGAAATTCCTATTTAACCACATCTTCGTCTTTCAGAGAAAATTGAAGAGTAAAAATAATAAATGGAATTAGAGAGCAACTTAAGAACAAACAAGCAAAATAAATAGCTTGAGAATTTAAGCTCAAAACCAAACTAAATAGCTCCAGGTGTCATTCAGCCTTCTTCTGTGAAATACTTTCCTTAATTGCTAGATGTTCTTTTAGTCTTGTACTGCTCAAGAAACAATGTTAAAGGCTCATATGTGATACACAGTTAGAACAGACAGTGTGCCTGTGATACTGTTTACCTGATGGGAATCTCAACAGAAAATGTTGTACCAGATATCCGCACATTCATATAAAACACTGATGCTTGAGATAACAGTACCATAAGTCAGGAAGAATATAGGTTATGCTGTTCTTTGTCACCCACTGGAAAACAGAGAACAAAAGACAAGGTCCTTGTAAAGGTCCTTGTACGGGACCCTGCAATTTTCTCCTCTATTTCCTTTCCTCTTGTCAGTCCAGGTTGTCACTTCACTGACCCTGAAGAGAAACAGCAATATACCCACTGAGGGCTACTAATGTGTTCAAGCAGTCATTAAAAAACCCCATGGAAATTACTTACAAGATGCAAACAGTTGCTACACATTATAACTGGTTCGTATGAGGTTTGTAGCTACTTCTGTTTTAAAATGGAGGCAAATGCTCACTGAGTACTTGTGCCACTGCATGGTGCACAACAAGAAGGAAAGACTTAGGTGGCAGATATGGACACCACTACCTACAAGAAAAACTTTCCTCCTGTTTGGAGAGATTTCTCGCAAAAACACCCATTACATTAAAGGAAATTCACAGCAACTTCTCTTACCTTGATGCAGCTTTCTGTTCCTTTTCTTTCAGGACAAGCTGGTAGTTAAAGCACATTTCTTAATCCTGACTACTGGAATCTAATAACTGCTGCCCATTTTACTATTTGTGTAAGCCAAATAAAGATACTTAGTGTTCAGATTTGACCCTTAAAGACAAGAATGAGAACTTCAGCGCTCAGATTATGTCTCTATTACAGTTAAGGCTCAAAACAAAACAAAATAAAAGCATTGACGAACAATGTTGTACAAGTGGCTACAGGAAACTCTGAAAATATTACTAGTTGGCTTACTGTGTAGCTTTTGACTAAGGAAATATAGTTTCAAACACCTTGTATATTTACTTCTAAATGAAAAAAACATTTATCAGACAAAAGCTCATGAGTTCCATTATGGGAATATGTACACATTTCATATATGTTGGCAGATATATGACACACTTTTTAGCCTTTCTAAGATGGAGCTTTAGAGTTTAAGCAGATGCAATAAATCTTCAGAAACAGATTGTAAGGATGTATGATTTACTTTCCATCATAAATAAGCATGAATTACTGTACTTAAATCTGTAATAGTGTGTGCTGGCTTTAGTCATACTAGCTGGTATGGGGATATTAATATTGTTTATACATACAGTTTTTTTGGATTGCTAGTGATAAATGGATTAACTGCAGAGTAGCTATACAGTGCTAACAATATGATTGTAACAACAAGCTTAATTTTCTGGGTCAAAACACTCAGCATAGCTGAAGACACGATACTTACTAAAGGCATCCCTTCCAGGGATGGCAAGAAGGAAAACCCATCACTCTGTCCCTACGATTTGGTAGCAAAATCTCCTTCCCCATTTTGGTAGGAAATCAAGATACTTTTATACCTTGTTAAATATTATTGCACACAGTGTTGAGGGTGGACTGTGATCAAACTTTCTGGACAGGTACAGACCAATTGTAATTGGCAGCAGGCACTGGTAACCATTTCTTGAAAATCTTGCAATATGAGACCATGCAGAAGGGACAAGCTAATAACAGAAGAAGAGTGGCAGCTTTGTGCCACTTCGTATTCTTCCCAAGAGCCACAGCAAGACAAACAATCTGGTTCCATGCTTGTTGCAGTCACACTGAGCCTCACTGCCCACCTTGAGCTTTTGCTTTTTCTTCACTGTTTCACACTTCCAACAGCTGTGTTCTGGATTTGCGCTGAACGCAATGTTGATAACTCAAGGATGTTTTAGCTGTTGCTGAGCAGCACTTCCACAGAGTCAAGGCCTTTTCTGCCTCTCACCCCACCCCACCCCACCAGTGAGCAGGCTGGGGGTGCACGAGATGTTGGGAGGGGACACAGCAGGACAGCTGGCACAAACTGACCCAAGGGACATCGCAATAGCATATGGCATCATGCTCAGCATATACAGATGGGGGAAGAAGGAAGGTCCGTTACCTGTGAGGGAGCCCTGCTGTCCTGGAGATGGCTAAACACCTGCCTGCCAATGGGAAGTGAGTGAATAAATTCCTTGTTTTGCTTTGCTTTATCTCAACTCACAAGTTGTCTCACTTTTACCCTGGCAATCCTCTTCCCTGCCCCACCAGGGGGGAAGGAGTGAGTGCTCGCATGGTGCTTAGTTGCCAGCTGGGGTTAAACCATGACATAGCGTAACTTGCGCAAGACAATTTGCATTCATAAATCTAAAATGAAACAAAGCCGTGATGTCTTACAAAATTAAACTAATTAAAAGTCTAAAAACCCCAAAGTGACATTCATGTCACAGAAAAAACACTGTTGCAATGCTGTTTGGGCAACCACCCTATTAATACAGTATTCCTCTGATTGCAGAAACATAATACAATAAAAATCAGCGCTGAACAAAAAGAATTTTGTTTACAAATTTGTTTACAATGTCACTTACATTCATTATCTCATAGATTGTTCTCCTACACTCACACGTACTCCTGCACCAATGTGCATGTGCCCCAGTGATCTGGACAATTTCACTTACACATGGCACAGGGGACAAGGGACATTAGCTACCAACTTCTAACTAAACTGCTTGGATTCCTCTTGCTGATAATGGGTTTTATACATTTTGTGAGTTAGCTACTATAACATGAATTTTTACCTCAGAATCTTGCTTAAAGATTCCTCCTCCATAAACTTTTGGGAAGGTTGCTACTAATGATCTGTGTATTCGCATTTTGGTATTTTTGTGGTGACAACCTTGCTGCTATCCTCCTCTTATCAGAGTTCAAGGCTTCTGCTTAAACATCATCATGCTGTGACCCCATCAGAGCTCAAGCCTTCTGGTCTTGCTATAAGCAACACATTCCTTGATGTTCACCTATTTTGACTGATGTTAACCATGTCCTTGGTTATCAGTACATGACATTTTTCAACCTTTGCTTGGTATTGTTTCTTCTGATGCTTTTACATACATACATTTCCATTTGTAATTCTACCAATTTTTGTATTTCTATTACAAATCTCCACATGTTATGCAAGGCCAAGCCTGGGAATAAGGCTCAACTTCGTTTTAAGCCTCAAAGAAACCTGAAGAATGAGCGGTATGTTCAGCTCTAGAAATAGCAAGTGTATATTTGTAACCAGCAATTTATTTGCTTATTATGCAGCACAGTTATAGAAGACTTCACAGGCTTTCTTACATCTGTCCTCTGCTGCTGAAGATATGGCCGTCTCAGAAAGCACAGCTGTTTCAGTTTCATTCATGTTCTTAAAGAGAACATACTACCTTGGCTTTGAACACTGTCCCACTGAAAAATAGATCATGGGGGCCACATTTGGTCTAGTCTCATCATTCTGTGTTATACCACTACAAAACATCAGCTGTAAGTTAGCAAGACAATTACATTCTCCATTCCTCTAAATGTCTGTCTCACCTCCCCCATTTGGGGCAAAAATTGCATATTTCATTTTCTTAGAGAAGGTAATTTTCTGGACAGTCACTCTGCAATTGGAACACAGCTTCCAATGATTCAGGTGATTCTGAACCAGGAATTCAGAGAGAAATATTTCCTACAAGGTAAAGTGCCAGACACGTTGAGGGTCTATGGTGGCCCTCAAGGCTCTTTCTTGCAACTAGGAATGCATCAGAGCCCAACACTCTGAGCAGATTCTTTGAGATATTCGAAACAAGGAGAGCTTCATGTTTAATACCAGATTTCCTTATTTGTACATATTCGATGTTTCACAAGATTTTGATTTAGCAGAGCGATACAGCAATGTACTAAAGTCACAAGTGCAATATAGCAATTGTGATATATGGTTACATCACAATACAAACCCAATTGCCATTACCAGTCCCTGCATGCTCATAGTTATGACATTGGGCACCCAGGTGTCCAGAGAGGAATATGTGAGTTGAAACCAGCTCAAGTCAGTTCAGTTGTTCTCTTCATTTTCTCAGTTGTTTTGCTTATATACTGCTAGGTTTGGCTGAGTAGCCTACACACTTCTCCACCCATGCTGTTTCTCTCCCCTGATTATCGCAGGCAAAGCTGTTTACACAACTCAAAACCCCACTGCTACAGCTGGATAGCTAAAATCAAGGTCACCCTCAACACCCTTTTTGCTAAGTTCAGCTTTCCTTACAATAATTGGTGGCCATTCCTTATATTGTTCCTTGCGTTCATCACTTATGCCCATGTCCTTTGAGCCTTCTTTCATTGTAGGTGTTTGATGTCATATGGTGTGATTTTCTTCTTTATTTCTTTTTATACCAAAAAAAGCAAACTTGAAAAACATCTGTTAGTTACATTGAAGAAGTGAGTATGGCATTTGGTTTTGTGCCTCTATTCTCAATGAAATAAGTCTTTTAAAAAACAACCCCACTAATAATTTTGTCACAGAAGACCATAAGATGTTTGAGGCTCGACTGGTACTGAACTTCAGCTGCAGCTTTCTGCTGAGGCCAGGGTCTTGCTAAATGAACCCTAACTTGTTAGATTTTCAGGACTAATCAGTTTTGTCAGCAACATTATTGAGAAAGTGTTTAAAGCAATATATGAACAGCTCTCCATATGAATATCATTTCAGACGATTTTTAACGATTTTGTAAATGACAGCATAGCCTAAAGCCATTAGCTGGGCCTCAAGACTGTGACAGAGAACAATAAGGATTCATTAATTTTCACTTCTGCTAACTTTGACAGGCATATTTGAAATACAATTATGCTGGAGAGTAACAGCCAGCTGTTGTTGACTAATGATCTCATAACTGTATGCATATACAATGATCTCCTTATGTTTCTCAAGGGATGAACATAGCAAACTGACCCAACCAAGTAAATAACTTCATGAAGACAAAGCTTAGGACACATTGTCCAAGAAGGAAGATTTGTTATCAAAACTAAAAGATAGGTATGCACTTTTCTCTCAAAGAATAAGAATGCCAAAGGGCTTATTGCGTGGCACTGATACCTTTGTCCAATGTTGTGTTAAAAGTGGGGGAAAAATGAACCCCGTGCTTTATTAAAGGACAGGGAGTGGCTTCGATATGCAACTACCAGTCCGGCCGCATTCGCTAATTCGAACCTTACTGATCCAGATTCACTGATAGCACACCACACTGCCCAGTTCAATCAGGTACAACTATCAGTCTGGCCGCACTCCCTATTTCGGACTTTACTGATCCGGATTCACCAATAGTGCACCACACTGCCAGGTCAATCATGCTCCTGAACTCTCACGGCCACACTGAGAGATGGGGTCGTGTTCAGTG
>JAOEHY010024444.1:0-11775 GCA_025447955.1 Psilopsiagon aurifrons
CATACTTTTAGAGAATGCCTCCTGTATGCACACAAAAATGTGGTAGTGGGCTTTCAGACCCCTGGTGGTTATTTCTTCATCACTTTATTTTAGGATCATTGCCATATCAGTAACCATCAGGCAGTTCTGGCAAAGCTTAACTTAGTAGTTTCCTTTTCTCTATAGTTGCTAATAAAGCCTAACGTTCTTGAGGTTACTTATTTACTACTCTATTCTTCAATCAACCCCATTCTTCAAACCACCCTATTCTTCAGTCAACGCCATTCTTCAGAACTTTGCACTTGCTTGAAAATTTCTACTTCCTCTCAACTAGCTGTAGTCTAATAAAAAAATACTGTTTCTTCACACAGCCTTCAGCACAAACAACTGTTTATTATTCATTTTGGTTAAGTAGTCTTCACATTTATATTGCACAGGCAGTATCTCTATGCTTGACAAAAAGCATAAAACAGCACAATGATTCTGTTTCAAATGGTCATTAATGCAATTTTTATTTCCCCAGAAAATGAAATGCAAAGAAATTTATGAACTGTGTGGGAGGTTCAGAAAAATAAAAATAAGATCTTCACCTGGTGAATTAATCAGGTCTCTGATGATTAACTGTAGGGAAGATTCTGACTTACGACGCTGGAGCAGAAGAGAAGAAATACACCACCTGAATTTCAGTTTGGCTTGACCTCCTAAGTTTATGAGTGCCCTTAGAGAGTTATGAACAATCTGACTGTGGTATCACGACACATGTTTGTGAAGCCCTACCCTTCATGAATGACTAAAACTAGCAGAGAAACACAAACTTCCTATTAATGAGATTGATACTAATGTTTTTCAAAAGATAAGCTGCAGTCCCACATAAGCAAGCTGAAATTTTTGCTAAATTAGTCTTCCTTAGATATTAACAATCTCACCAGCTGTTACTCCCTCTTGAACAAGGAAGCCACAAGGTCCCCTCTCAGCCATATTTTTATCACACTCATTTATATTTTTTCTCTTAGTCTAAGTTCGAACTTCATAAAAGACTCCAATGATTAAAAATATCTGACTAATAGTTTCTTATAAGGCATGTCTACGAAGATCTATGCAAACTGTGCTGTCAATCACAATGAATCTACTATGAGACCTTACAGAAGTAAATAGAAAGGCTCATTCATTAATGAGCTCATTCATCACTCTCAAAAAAGCACTGAGGTTAATACTGTGGAACTTCTTTTCTTCATCTGGGTCTGAGGATGCTATAGCCTGCATGAGACATCTTCATTTTCCTTCAGTACAAAGATGAACCCTGATACAACTTTCAGAAACCTTTGCAAGTGCCTTACTTGGAAAGAGGAGAAGCTAGATTAAAATGACGATAAGTATTTTAGCAGAACACAGAAATACAGTACAAAAACTAAGTGCTGTACCCTGGGAATATCAAAATGATTTTAGTTTAAATCCATTAGACCTACTTCAAAAACTAATCCACACCACCTATAGCTTACATGTTATGTGGCCACCTGGGAGATGCTGTTTGTCCAATGAATAGTGACCACCTATACCTCTGTCACACAGAAAGTTCTTACTGGAATGAGCAGGGTATTTTGATACTTGATTTATAGGCCCATGTAAAGCAGCAGTGGTATGACCATCATGTAAGTGACATTAATTGTAGTGCATCTACTCAAGAGCTATCTGTTGGACTTCCTGTTTATTCTTGCTTCGATTGATGCATTTGTCTGGGCACTTTAACATCCTCGAGTTTTTCAGCCTATTTCTATAGTAGTTTCACATGGAGTCCTCATCCACAGTGCAAAAGTTTATGCAGATAATAATGGTCCATCTTTGGACAGGTTTTCTCAACACTGCTTCACAGAGAAGGGAAAGGATCAATTGTACTCAGGATACGGGAATCAAAGACAACAAAGGCTGCAATGTGCTGGTGGAAAATTAGCAAATAAAGAAAACTATAATCTAAAGAACTAAAGGCAGTGAATAGGAATTAATTAATCTGGATTAATTAGTCCATTCATATCCTAACCCTATCAAGTTCTTTGACTTGATTTTGCCAAGCTTTCTGAGCCTACCTTATTTTTCTTTTGTTTTTCCCTTAATCTGTGTACTGAGTTCCCAGTGCTCTATCTGGAAGCTTAATTGTAGTCTACTGATAAAATCATCCTTAGTTTACTTCATATGATCCATATAACAAATCAAAAAATGTTACAGGTATAAATTACATTTTTTCACAATGTTTTTCTGTATTTCTTGAAAGAAGGAGGTTAAGAGGATTAAAAGCTCTGTGCTGCCATGAGAAAAAGATTTTGCAGTTCATCCTGCAAGACTCTACAATGGGTATTTTTTACATTGTACTGAAAGAGGAGACCTTTATACAAAAAATAATAAAGAAATTCCCTGAAAAAGAAAAAAATCTCTATTTGTAGTTTGGGCACATGCTAAACATGGATATTTTGGTAAAGGAATTAAAATGATTAAAAGAATAAATATCTACTTTGACATGAAATAGAGCACTTGGCATTAATCAGACATCAAAAACCGATAAAGAGCATTCTGGTTATGTAAGAACTACTTTTCACTGATTTAACTCTTCCAAATTTATTGGCCTGATGCCTCATATATGGCAGCAATTAGAATCAGGGATCTCCAGAATATCTATTTATAAGCAGAAATAATAGTTTATAAGCAGTATAATGCTACACCTAATCCTGAAAGCTGAATGAATGACATACAAACAGTTTCAGGTAAAGGTTCATTGGGGCAGAGAACTCTGTGAAACATTGAGTTATCCTCCAGTAAAGACAATTTCACACAGCAATAGGCTTTTAATACTATTCCCACCTTATAATCCAAATCTAGTAGACTCTCCCTATTGCTGTGAAATATTTTGATATGTTTACAATGCTTAAAAAGTATCATCATGATTGAATAAATTGTGCCAAATAAACGAAATCTATCTGGTAATTGATTGTGCTTTCTTTTCTAATCAGCTTTTGAAAGGAAATTAAGGTTTCTGATGCAAAACACATTAAAAGACTTTATTTCTGTGTCTGCCCATCTGAGCTTCTGTACCAACATGTAAATCTTTCGGTCCTCTTTTACAAGATGGAAGACACTGGTTTAAGTTTCTACAGTGATTAGGTTACTACCAGCTTCATGAAAATTGGCAGCTGGAAGGAGAAAACCCAAATATGCATCTTTGATATGAAGAGAAACAGAAATTCAGAAGTTGACTGTGGTTGGAATCAGCCAAATGGCAGTGCAAGCACACATGTAGCACCCTGGCTAGTCACAGCATGTGCTTCTGGTGGATGTCAAGAGATGATGGAAAACTTGGATTTACTTTCCTTGGAAGAGTTAGGGGACAACATTAAAATCTACCGTTAATAATTCTACCGTTCACAAAATAACTTGGTTTTATTTTTTTTATTCATGAACTTGATAGTTCAAAAATGTTAGGGAGTTCTTTTATTTAAATGTGAATATTTATTACTAATGTATAACAAACAAACAAATTGCTCCTGGAATAAGTGGACTTTAATGGGGTGCTGTCAGAATCACACAAAAAATCATTTCTAACTGTGAGCAGTGAATTGTATTAGAGAAAGGAAGATATTATTTCCACAGAAACTAATTCTCCTTCTCCTTGCCTCACTGCAGAGCTCCTGACTGTAACGTTTCCCACACCTCTTTCTTCCTAGTTCCTTGCGACAGTCTTAATAGAGAGAGAGACTGGCTGAACCTATTGTTTGATATGCAAATCTTCCGAGAGAAACACTACATTTGAGAGAAAAAAGAGAAAGCTTGTGTGTACCAGGTTTGGTTATTATTAGTTTTACTACTATTATTGCTGTTATAGCTGTTTCATGCTATTTAAGAGCTAACTAAATAGTAAGGTAATTTCTAAGGAGATAGAATAGCTGGAGAAGGAGTGAAAAATATTCAGCATTACATGTTGTTTGTTTTTATTTGTTTTTTTCAAATTATCATACCATTTCTTATTTGGATTTAAATGGCAATACATATAGAATATCTCTACTTATATGGAACCCTGGAATTCTCTTATATGTTGTAACTCTGACACTACTCCCTTTCTTCCTTCCAAAGTGCTGAGATTTGCTATGAAGCTACCACTGTCTCCCTAATGTGTTCCAGTACAATCATCCTTATTACCAAAAACTGAGGGCTTCTTACATAACTACTAAATTTTCAAGGAATTGCTTGGGATTAGAAACACTGTTCTTATTGACTTTAACAAGATTAGTGAGAGTCTACTGCAACAAAGCTTTGAAAATTTAGGTGGAACAGTTAAACATTAATGACTACAATGGTTAGACTCAAATAAATTAAAACAACTGCACTAATAATACCATAGCGCCTCCCCAGAATTTTATCATGACAGGTTCTCATAAAATAAAGAATAATTCGTTAAGGAATATTATTTTGCCCTTCCTTCAAATACTCTTTTTTGATGTCTCCTGTTAGCCATGACAAATAATTCCCACAGTAGTACTGCTTACCGTATTGGTGCTTTAGAACTGGGCAAGATCTTTTTTGTCTTCTGTTGTTTATAGATAACTGCAAGTATTTTAGAGCTCTTATAAGCTATTGCTTAAGTATTTGCCACTTTAGCATTATGGTCAGTTGCAGAAAATATGCACACACACACACATATCTTGAACGTTGAGGTGATAGATAAAAAACCAAACAAAATCTTAGTACTGGTGAACTAATTCTGAAAATACAATATTTACAGCTACAATGCATTTAAGTGATAGGAATGGGAAGATGATTGGCAGAGAAAGTACTAATTTTCAGCATGGTTTGAAAAAATAAAATAATAACAAAAAGAGAAAACCAAGGGCGAAAAGACAGTGTGCAAAAATTATTAAATAAACGGCAGCTTTTAGTGTGATAACTGTGGGAAGAAAGGACCGTAGCCAGTAAGAAATCTGGAATCAGAGATTCTGTATGCAGGAGAATGGGAATCCTGCAGTGAGACCTGACTGCATCACAGAAGGGAGTAATGTGGACCCCAGCATGCAGAGCTAGTGAGGGAAGCAGAAAAACAGAGCAAGTGTCCATTTTCTTTTCTGCTCATCTCTCCTTTCTCTGTTCCTAATATCTCTTTCTGATAGCCCATCTTCAGATACTTCCCAACAAACCTGTAGCTACATACTGGAAGCCTTCAGAAACGGAGAACAGGCAGGCTGCTGTGATTTCTCAGTGGAAGAGGGATGTCTATGGCATTTAGGAAATCCTAACTACGGAAGAAGGTCATGACCACTGTGCTGGTACTTGTTCAGGTCTTTGCTCTGTGCTGAAGATATCATGGGCTCCAAAATGTTGCTCCTCCAGAAAGCTTTGTACAGAGCAAAACTGACTTGTCTGGGACACCAAACTTGCCTGGGACACCAGACAAGTGGGAGCAAGCACAGCTTAATGTGCCACTAAATGACAGGACTGTGAATTTCACATGTGATGTAGCTGTGAGAGAGTTGCAGTGAAAGAAAATTTTCTCAGTCAGCAGCCTAGACATCTGGAAGCATCTTTCCTATAGCGGCGTCTTATTAATACCAGCTTTTAAAATAGCCATAGCATATGACTTAGATAAAGTGCTTAAAGTCAGTGTCCTCTGCAGGATGCAGTGATAGACAGAGAAGGCAATTTTGGGTGAGGCAATTTTTGAGTAGCAAAAGTGAGATCCACACCATTTCAATGTTTCCATACTCAATATTCAAGTTCCCTTGGCTGTAATTCACCACAAATTTCTACAAATACTTGGGGCACTGCTGATTTGCTGCTGCAATTTATAGCATGAATGACAGTATTCACTGGCTGCATTGTGCTTCATGGTAGAAAACTCTTTTTGGCAAATAGCCACATTAAATTTGTAGCTGGAACTAGCTGCACAGTACCTGGACTTAAAGGGTTTGATCTTGCAGAATCATACCAAAGCAAACAACTTGACTGTTGATACGAGGGTGCACATTTCCGTTTCAGAGAGGCAAGCCATATAAGCAGAGCTGTGTGCTGATTTACGTATGTTAAGTTGATTCACATTGTTTTCTCAGTTATTAGTCTCTTCATGAAATTTATTTATTATTCTTAAATAATCCTGTTGGTTATATGAGCAGAAAAAAAAAAAAAATCACTTCAGACAGTGATGCTCTCCATTTTTGTAATTCTCCTAATTTTGAAGTAGCTGACTTCCTCCTCTTCTGTATTTGTCATTTAAATAAATAATCAAACAAACAAACAGAAAGCATGGACTCTGGACTTAAAATTTCTGTCATTTTTCATCTTGAAACAAATTCTTTACAAATGAGTTAAAAGCTCCTCAAAGGTCTTCTAACAAAACTGCTTGATGTAGTTTGGTAAGAGCTTTGGTAGGAGGATGCTCTAATTGATGAAGATGGACAGCTAGAAAGCTGTCAATTTACCTCCACAGCTTTTACTAAATAAAGGTATTTATATATAAACTATATTGTTTCCTCCTGAATTAGTTTAATTCTGATGTTTATTTCCATTCATACTCATTTTCTTTCTCACTGATTAAATTATTTTCCAGATCACCTTGTTTCTTCCATCATGCCTAATAGTTAAGTACTATCAAATTGGTTTTGCTCAATGTGCATATTAAATTCAATAGACTGTGTTATCATGAAAGTATATGCCTCAGAATGCAACACCCTGAAAACACGTAATTTTCTGTGTTAAAGTGGGTCCAAAACCTGTGAAATGTTTCTTTACTTTTCTCATAGGCAGCTAAATTTTCTCTATTTCTAGTCTGCCCTGGTCTAAGCATTCAGCTTACAGGAAGATAAATGCTTTATTTTGTAAAACAAGAAGTTAATATTCTTAAGTTCAAAATCAACCATTTTAGTCTAATTAGGTAGTTATTCAGCATATTCTGAGAACAAATCAAACCTACACTAAGAGCACTGGTGAAATCACACTGAAGACAAAGCAACTATGCTTTAATTTGGTCAGAAACATCAGTAGAAACGGTCACTTCACTTTAGATTTTAATGCAAGATCTGACTGCTAAGTAAAAATTCCCAGTGTTTCAGTGCAAGTTAGCTAATTTGAGTTAATGAAATCCATTTAGAATGAATAAAGGTTACAGTCCTTATGATAGTGTAAGTGCACTTCAGTTGCTGGAGCCCACTAAGCTCATTAGGTCACCCATGACACCATTTTTAGGTTCTTTATTCCTATTTCTTCCCTGCCACACTTGTGCCAGAAGGATGTGCCTGTTCCTTCTTGGTTATAAACTGATACACGAGCCATTTAAAGCTTCACAAGCACCTCTGTACCTTTTACACTGGCCCTCAACAGCATGCTGGTTTAATAAAAGGAAGCTCTGAGTGTATCTAGGCAGCATAAGCATTTGCTGCGGTTGACAGGGAAAAGAAATTGCACTGAGACAGAACCAAGACACAGAAGGATGGGGAGTTGTGTTAATCCAAGTATCTATGCTAGAAAAGGAAAATAACACTTCATATTAAATAGGTACCAGCTTGTTTAATTTAATGACATTCTCTTCCTTTAGACATTATGCTACTAGCTCTGTCCATTTCTAAAACAGATGCTCACCTGAACCTCAGCTACCTGGACTTCTCCAGATGTGGCATGCACACTATATTAATTAATAGAAATATGTCTATGTACATTTCCTAAATGATAGCATTCTAAATTGGAAGTTAACAGAATACATTTGCCATTATCATGAATGCTCTTCCTAGTATCAGAACAGAAATTAATAAGGTTAATTCCTTTCACTGATTCCAGTGACCTTGAAGAAACCTAGTAGATCTGCAGGTTTTAAAGTTTTAAGCTAAGTAATACTCTATTGAGCCACACAGAACTATATAAAGCATGTAGTGAACTGAATGGTGCCAATGTATACACACGAAAACTGACTCAGGCAGATACTGATCATGGTGTACTCATATAGTCAAGCAATAAATACCAGTAAGTGCTGGAAATTGAAAAGAAACAAAATCATTGAGTTCTTTCATAAATTGACTTATAATTACTGGTTGTCTTTCAGTGCAACTACTGTTAAAAACAAAATAAAGCAAAACAAAACAAAACAAAACACAAAAAAAACACTCCCAATGAACAACACAATTACTTTTAGTATCTGTTTTGTGTTGAATCCCATTTAAAACAGCACATTTCTGACAATTTTGTAAATATGTGTACTAATGTTATATTAGGTTCTGTTTTGTCTTATGCATAGTATAAAAAGGAGTTCTTTGAATTATTAGCTCAAAAGTTTAAGTTTTATATTCCTTTCAAACAGTGTTCTTAGGTTTATCAGGAAGATGTATACCTAAAAGTACTGCTTAATTAAAATTCAGTATATGATTCCTTGGGGTTTCACTTCAAGGAGTAAAATCTCACCAAGCAGCTTTTGGTTTTTCTATTTCTCTCACAAATAGAAAGATTCACTGAAAAAATATTTATGGCATCTTTTTCTTCCCCACCTTGGCGGCCACAGGAGATGGAAAATAAGCTCTTGAGCCTGGCCAGGTATCCAACAGCACTTTTGATCCTGCAGTTTTTTTCTTAGCTCCTCCTTCTAACAGTGGATAAGGACAAAGATATCAGCATGCAATTATCAGGTTTTGGGTTTTCTTACAGCAACTTTAGTTTTATGTACCCTGGTTAAGGTATGTAAGGCCAATGGAAAAATAATAAACTTCCTTTTTCTGTTGGATCCTTGACAAACAATTATCAGCTTTTCTACAGTTTATTAGCTACTGCAGTTTATACCCAGTAGATGCTACAGATGCTACAAGAAATCTTTTGAATCTTAGCCAGAAGAGTTGTATAAAACTTCATATTCAAGGGTCGTGGGTTTTAATTTTGCTGCAATGATAACCTCATTGGTCTATAATGTAATAATGCTCAGAAGGAAAATGAAGTTCTTATTGTGTCTGAACATTCTGTGCTGAAGTACATATGACGGCTTTCTTTTTCTTTACAGAAGGATTTGCACAGGGTAGAAAATAACAGGTAGAAAATAACACAGGAAAAATAAGTCTGTATGAGCTTTGGGGATAGATAGCCATGTAGTCCTTGATATGATGTAATGGCTGTATGGTCAGATATTTCTGGCTAATAGAATGTTTGCTCTCATTTAACTTTCCATATATTAGGTCAATTAATTAAATTTATTTTACAAACATTCAACTTTGTGTTTAATTAGTACCACTACCAGTAGTTAATTCTACTTCATGAGACAGGGAGACAAGAACTCCAAGTACATGCAAACCTTTCCCTGGACTTATGTAGTTAAACCTCAGTTTGAGAGACAATGACACCTTCACAGTGGTGTCCAGTTTTTATTCCATAAAATACTATATTCGGTATTTTCAGAGGAACAGCTGTTCTAAGCACATCTGGACTCACTTTGCATCAGAACTAACCTACAGGACATGTGGGTCTTATGGAGATATGTGTACACAGGGCATGATATATATGACACATCAGACAGGAGTGGATTGGGTTTGTGTTGAGCCTAGGCTTCATGAAAAAGTGCTCTACATAGTGCTGGTCTCATAAATAGCATCCCTTTTTACTCCTCCACTGGTCCGGAAACATTCAACGTCTATGTTATCTGCTGGATTTGGGTTGTATGGTAGTTCTGAAACCACTTAAAATCAAGTACAAAACAATAAAATGCTTACTGTTTTCTCTCCCCCCCCCCTTTTTTTTTTTGTTTCTTCCCTTCACAGGGCTGTAAATCAATTGAATGTATCTTTCTTAATCTTTTTATCCACAGAGTGGCCACAAAGCTAAGTTTAGGGTTGAAGTAATTTTACAAATGTTCCTCACTTCCAATGTTAAAAGTAAATTGGACCAACTCGGTGTTTTCAGCTCTCAGAGTTAAAAAGTGAGAATTATAACCAGCTACGCTGGGAACCAGAGATTCTGGGAACTCAAAGCTTTTCTTGAGGCAGAGGAAGCTACACTCATGCTTGTCAAGGAGATTAACGAGAAATCTGATTGAGTCTGGAAGACTATTGCTGCAGTGGATTACAAGTTTGATCTTCTCTTTTTTCAGGGATAAACAACCTCAAGGGCTAGGACACTGGCACGGAAAAGCAGATAATATCTCTGCTGTGAAGAAAAAGTGTGGCCATATGGCAGGCCCAATAAATGGAAGTAAATGAAAGTGAAGCAATCCATTCAATAAATGTACAGTTATGTACTGTCATACAAAATCATTACTTTTATTTTTGTGTTTGTAGATTAACATGTACTCTTTCTTCAGCTCCTTTCTATCTTATTTATTCAGGCTGCATGTTCTTTGGGAAAGGCCAACCTAGTATTAGGATTATGCATTGGATCCTGGAGCTATCATAGTGAAAATATTTAAAATTGAGACTTTGAATAATCAGATTAGAATAAACACAGGGATAAGGATTTATAGCTGCTGGTGGAGCATGAAATTTCTAAAACTACATAGTATGATACATAGTAAGGAGGGAAATTCAGGAGAATTTAGCAGCAGACAAAGGGATGTATCCTCTAACTCTTTGATCTCAAGGACTACAGGGTAGTCAGAAAATACTTACCAAAAAACGTGTATGTAAAAAAAAGAGATTGTCACAAACGGTCATTTCCTTCTAGACTGCATGTGTTACTGTTTCTTAAACAAGCCATATCTCTGAATAAAAAACCAAAACAAACCCAACCCAAGCAACCAAACCAACAAAAAAGAAAAAAGACAATAAAAAAGCAGGATTTCAAAGTTCTGTGTAAGATTTTATTGTGTTCAAAAGCTACTGCATAACAAATCATCACATATATATTCTATATATAATTGATTGCAAAAATAGGGTAGCTACATACCTTAGAATAACACCCAAAAAGTAAATCAAAGTAACACCCAAAAGCATTAATTTCAGTGATAGCACACCTGCATTAAATGCAGCTTTCTCACTTCTCAGTGAATGCTTTCTGAGTAAGATCAAGAAAATGATTCTGATGGCTATAACTCTGTCCTAAAGCAAGATGATCACCGAGTCAGATAGATAAACTATTAATCTGGTTAAAGCTTGCTGCTCTTACTTTGCCAAGGCTGAGGTGCTTTGCAGCAAAGAAGCAGCCAGGACACTTCCTGCCAAGAACCAGACATCTCATGCATGTTTCATAAATATGTTCCTCCACTGAAAACACAAGGATTAAGCAAACACTAGTTCAGTTTGCAAAAGCTTTCACTAATGAATAACTCCAACAGAAATCTTGGCTCTATTTAAAGTAACAGTAAATTCTCATTGCATTCAGTATGTTGAACATTTTACCTCTAATTTTTAGCCACAATACAAACTCTTTCAATTCAAATAAGAGTAAATAAGTGATATCAATGCACTAGTATGATGATGCCTATTTTTGTTACACTTCTTAAACTTCTAAACCCCCAAAGATGCCTTGTCGCCATTAAGTCAAGTCTCTTTAAAATTTGCGTAGACTAATCCAAGCTTACGCCTGCATTAAAAGTTCATAGAAAATATTAACTGAAAGAAGCCAAGATATCATAATAAAACTCTGCCATTTGTAACATAACATCACCACATGCCGAAATCTTGTGTGAAATAGATCAGTTCTCAAGAAAGCTCCTTTTATAGCAATACAAGAGGCATTCATTACAACAAAATAGCAAAGCTGTATTTAACAGAGTATTGATAGAATCATAGAATCATAGAATAGTTAGGGTTGGAAAGGACCTTAAGATCATCTAGTTCCAACCCCCTTGCCATGGACAGGGAC
>JAOEHY010024446.1:0-25389 GCA_025447955.1 Psilopsiagon aurifrons
TCAAGGCCAGGCTGGACAGAGCCTTGCGTGGCATGGTTTAGTGTGAGGTGTCCGTGGCCATGGCAGGGGGGTTGGAACTAGATGATCCTAAGGTCCTTTCCAACCTTAACTATTCTATGATTCTATGATTCTATTTTCAATTCAGGGCATATCCTGAGTTATATGTGATTTTTGGAGATCTGGTGACTGTCAGAGAATGTCTTTTCCATCTGTTTGCCCAGTCTGTCCTTAGCTGTTCATAAATTTTGCACCCACAGCATCCTTTGGGAAGGAGTTCTGATGGCCAGGCATCTGGTGTCAGACATTTTGGTTTCTTTGAATCTCATTTCTTTTCTTTGCTATCCTGTACTGTTTAGTACTGGGAGAAAGAAGGAGCAGTCAAGCCCTATCCATCCTGCCCAAGCCACTGTAATTTTGCAAACTTCTATTCCCCCAGTACCTCCCCAGCTCTCACTTTCTAGGCTGAATCCAGTTTACTCAGTCATTCAGACACATAAAAAACATTTTATTTATTTAGCAGAAGTAAAAACTAGAATGATCATAATTAGTTGCGAGAAGAATGTTAGTACATTTTGTATTAAAACCTGTCTTTGGGATGTAGAAAATAATACAATGAAATATACTTTGGAAGATAATGACAAGTGTGCCCCTATTAGCTACATTTGAACTCCGTTTGTCTCAGAATTTGCCTCTGTCACTGGTTTAGTGAGAAATTCTTCTTAAGTTCACCCCCTTTAAAATAGTAATTTTTTCATTTTTTGGAAAGTGGGAAGAAGGATGCTGCTTTATATGCTTTTTTTATTAGCAATTCTAATGCAGTTAAAATATGTCAAGTATTTAGGGTAATAATATATCTCAGTAGTAAAAACATATATTTCTTTTTTTCTTTCTAAGTACTACAACCACTGCACAGTAAAAAATGAGAAGAGAAATAAAGATTATGTTCTTTCTGGGACTAAAGAGTGAAAGAATATTAAACTCTTTTGCTTCTTACTCATTTTTTTTTTTTTTTCCCTAGGAGGGATCCAGTTGCCTGTGGTTTTGTCTGTGATTTCAAAAATAGTAGAAACAAGACCTGGTCTCATGCCAAATAAAAATATCTATGGCACTGAACTAACACTCAAATTTGCAGAAATTCCCTGCCTAAATTTAAGATGTCAGTCTAGATTTAAGGTTTTGTCTTATTATTAAAAAAGAGCTGTTTAAACAAGTGTTTATATCAAGCTTCTATTTCAGTTAAATGAAATAGAGATTCCTTCTAGCTGACATTTATCTAATGTTCCTAGATATTTATATTGAATAAGGAAGTATAGCTGGTTTTTAATAGACCATATTCCATACTCAGCAGGAGAAGTGAATGAATAATTCTAAAGATTAACTGTTTCTAAAGAATTTAGCTTTGGTTTATGTTCAGAGAACATCTGTTAAGAGATCAATTTCTCTCTAAATTAATTGTAGTTCAAGTCTATTCTAAAACAATCCCTGAATATACTACTCTATTGATGGACTAGAACTTTACAAATTGAAGGGTACATGACAGTGCTGATAAGACATGTGGTACTTGCCGTGTTCCCTGGTTAGATGAGCATGCAGACTTCCGATCTCAGTGCCTTCTTACCTTATATTTAAATTTATTTTTTGAAATTACTTACAAATGCAACTTGGAAATTAACTTTTCGTGAAAGACAATAACTTCCATATTATCACAGAATCATAGAATAGTTAGGGCTGGAAAGGACCTTAAGATCATCTAGTTTGAACCCCCCTGCCATGGGCAGGGACACCTCCCACTAAACCATATCACCCAAGGCTATATACACAGAAAGCAAATCCAAAAGGAGCATGAACATAACTGAAGCTAATTAAATCAATCTTTTAAATGTCAGTAGAAAATCTCTGGTATTATTTGACAGGCTTCTAGTTGAAAATGTAGAGGGATTTTATGTAAATATTATTGAAAGCTGATATCCTCTTTTTTTTACAACATAGACACTGTGCTCATTGTGTCCTGATCCAGCTGCTGAGGTGTTCCATATATCTGCTGCAATTTCTATATGGGAAAAATATGACTTTCATTCTTGGATTACCTGCTTAAGCATACATCCCTAAAGATTAACCACCACTCAGAATTATATTATATGTAGAACTCTGCCATACTTTCATTAAAAAATTGCATCTGTACAGAAGTGAGCAAAAGTTGATTCAGGCTCCTAAAGACTTTGGAATTTTTTAGCATTTGAGTGGAGTGAGTTTTTAGTACTAATTCATGCATAGTTTTGAATTTAAAGATCATGCGGGATTGGCCCTTCTCCCCCTTTTCACTCTGAGCTAGAATTTTGCCTCTTACTTCTAAGCATAGCAACTATCAGGAACTGGTGGTCTTTATGTTTGCTAACTCTGTACCTGAGGAAAGTGCAAGTAGTCCACACTTTAGCGAGAATTCTTGGGTGACTTGGCAGCCTCCTGTTTTGTGACTGTGGGCTGAAGACCACAATTCAACTCTGGAAGAGACATCTTTCCTCTGTTGTGTACCTAAATAGAGACTAACCCTGCTTAATTCACTCAGCAACCTATAACACTCCAAATTTTAGGATTAGCAGAGGCCATGCACTGAAGCCAGTGATGTGGAAGAAGTGAAAGATTCATGTATTCCAAACTACAGCAGCCTGGCTGCAGCAGTCTACTAAGGAGACGGCAAGGGGCCAGGGACGACTGGCGAGGAGACAGAGGTTGCAATTCATTTCAGAAGGAGTAAAGAGGTAGAAAAAAGCTGTGCTTAAAAGCTGGGTATGAATTTGTTTTCTGTGTCCTTGAGATCAGTTTTAATATTCCTCAGGCTTTCTTGGCCTGGTGTTACACATAGGGTCTGCAGGGACAGACAAACCTCTGTGCCTCCAAAGCCTTTTTGCAGTATGGGTGTGTGACAGTGGCAGTGAGTGACAGCAAAGGGTGTTTGTGCGGAAATATGGTCATGAAGCAAGGACACTGTGTACCACACAGAAAGTATGTGTGCCCCAAGCAGAGCCACAACAAAACCAACCTGCCTTATATCCACGTATACACAGAGCATGTATTCTTCTTGAGGCAGCTCCTACAACTCTAGAGTGCTGTCCATTGATCTTAGCAAATAATTAGTAAATGAGCAATACAGTTTGGGAGAGCATGTAATTACACTTTGGGTGCTTTATTTATGGCAGAGGAAACCCAGCCTAAGGGACAGCAAACCTATATTTCCTCTTAACATTTTATTTGAATGGCTTTGTTACTCATCCAATTTAAAATCTATGATGTGGTATACATATGATCTACCCTGGTTGAAGATGTTTATTCCCCTAAACTCCCATAGATCCACCTTTCGCTGCAGAATTATACCTGAGTAAACTCTGATATTTAATGCTACCATGGTCTTTTTTCCTCATTCTAAGTGCTTTAAATAAACTACTGTCTGTTGACTGTTTCATAGCACTGTGGTGCTAGGATTCCTCCATGCTAATGACTGTTTCATAGCTGCTATATGCTGCTAAATGCCTACATATCCCTCATTATAATTCCTGCCTGTGTCCCTGGTTTGCAAATTGAATCAAAGAAGAACATTTAAGATACACCATTTATAATACAGATAACTTCAGTGCAGATAAGTGTGAAGAAGAGACTCAAGAAAAATCCCAGTGATGTCTATTCAGTTTGGGATTTCTTTAACAAATTCCCCCAATAGTTCATTAATTTTTATCTCAAATATAGGATTCAGCTCCGTAAAACATCTGAAACAGGTGTTGGCAAATGGAGTGCCTAAACTCCCATGAAAGTCAATAACTTTGTTCTATCAGTGGCCTGTCAAGAGGTTTGTGGCAGACCAGCTGCCAGAGGCAGGAATTCAGGTACCTCAGCTTACATATCTAGTGCTATTTTAGCTATCTGATGGTATTTGACGCATTTGCAAACAGTTTAGAAATGAGACCAAAAGGAAATCCTTTCCTGGAGCCTTGATGGGATTCCTTATGAGATCATTTTCCCATGGCACTCAACACCTACATTTGCACATCAAAGCTGACAAACAGTAAGATTTTTTCCATCAGATTTATAAAATAGTTCAAATCAATTTGCTCCATTATGAGCTAAAGAGTCCTCAATCTGTTTGGTGATTGTATTGTTCAGTATAGTATTTGTTATATAAAGGTACACAGAGGTGCTCTGTAGAGCATCCTTACACTGATGACAGGATGCCCATTCCAAAATAAAGAATTTGGACCATCTGAGATTTTTCCACTACTTTTTAGCTTCTGAGACAGAAATACATTCAGACTGTCTTCCATATTCAGATTTAGAAATGCTGTATTGAAAATAATTCTACATTTCTTATGACTATTATTATGCTTAACATAAAGAAAATTAAACTTCACGCATCTCAATGAAGCATTAGGGTATCATAATTGTCCAGACAGAACCAGGACTATAAAGCCAAGAGGGGAAATGAATCAATTCCATTTGATGCAGCTTCCAGTAGGTTTTTTAGTTGTGTTTGACAGTGTTTCAATAATAATAATTTTAAAAGTCTTCAAGCACTTTTTCTCATGCATTAGAAATCACAGAAATTGTGATTTCTAATATGCATGATAAGACTTTCTTATTTCACATCTGCAAGTTTCCACAGTTAATTACCACATTTTTAATTTTAAGAATAACTGAAAAGTCCCCTTTCCAAGATTTAAAAACCTGAAAGGAGCATAAGCAATGCCATGCAGACTTGGCAAGAAGTGACCAGCCCTATAAAAGATCAGGCAGTCAGCTATTCACAGAAGCTCATTTCTGCACTTTTTCTGTTGTAGCAAATATATCTTCAGGCTTTTCCAACCCCTCCAACAAACAGATTTATTTATTTTTTTTTTTGTAGCAGCCCTGGAAGGTCCACAAATTCAGGCTATTTTGGACTGAGGGAAGGAGTAAACTCCAAGTCTTGGAGTGTTCACAGAGAAAGCTGTGCCAGACACAACCTCCTTCTTTGTACAGAGAAGGATCGATCTCAAACACCCTGCTGACCACTCGCTGGGAAATCTGACATTGGAAGAGGATGCCACCCAGAGAAAGCCAACACTGGAAATTTAAGGCTCTGTGTGTTACAGTCAACATCCTTAAAACAACTGGGCTAAAGGAAACCGCGTTTCTGAGTTCCCACATGAGGTAATTAAAAGTGGATTTATTTGCAATAAAATATAACACAGACAAGACTATGCTTGATGCAAGTCTAAAATGTGTTTGATACATTTATGGGCCAAGTCTATACTTGGTAAGAATCAGCAGAGAGCCACTAAGAGAGGCAAATCGAGCTTATTTCCATGAGATATAATGGTCTCACCCAAAACTTCCCAATTCATGATTTACTGTGATTTTGAAGTTTTGCATCTTTTTCACGCCTTTTCCATCTTTATTTTTTTTTTTTTTTCTTTTCAACGGGTAGAAGAAAAAATCTCTTTAGGAAAATGATTACACAAAAGCTTTTTTTATTATTATTTCTCAGGAAAGGTTGAGCACATTTTTCATCTCTTATGTTTTATTAGATGGACATAGTAGAGAATGCTCTTAGTGAACACAATTTTTGCTTCTGAGCCATGGTCTTGAATCATCTTGTCACAGCTCAGGCATACAGCTTTATAAAAAAAGGTTTTCATTTGCTGCACTGCTAAGAATAGATAAAACTTTAAGTTTACAGATGCTGAAGTAAATTGTTTCATTTTTTTAACTTGCTTGTTGAGACATGACCATATTACAAAGGTGGCCTGAAACACTTTAAAGTATTGCCAACTTTTTTTCCCTTTTACAGATTACCAAATATTTGCAAAGAATTTAAGGAAGGAGAATAAATAATATTATTTCTACACAGCACTAAGTCATTCATTCTATTTTACACCAGACTTTGGGAAACTCTTGATTGAATGCCATTAAAGTAATTTAGACCAGAAACCATAATCTCTGCCAATGGAACAAATGGTATTTTATTAGAAATGTTGAGATCTGTTTAGTGTATTTCTAATTGATATTTCCAGATCTTTCCATACACACTGTGCCTATGTTGTCAGAGGTTCCCTGTGGAAAAGAATGCTTCACATCGAGAAAGGCTAATGAACTGGGCCATTTCAGGTTACCTTATAATCATTTTTGTCAAACTTTCTTGGCAGAATCACTGGAGCACTAAAAATCTGCTAATGCAAAAGGGAAAAGTTGACATTTGGGGTTAGATTCTTCCAATCCAAACACATAATTAATTAGAACCATGCAAGCTAGTCAAGAACTAGATAGAAAACAATTGGCTTCAGAAGGTAGAGAAGATCCATTTTGCTTATTAATTACCTGTGATATAAAGAAATTAAACATGATATGACTTCTCCTTTCCTTTTCTCTCTCTTTCTTTTTTTTTTTCTTTTTATTTCCCCCCTTGCCGCTGACAATTTATGATATATTTTCAGCAATCCACAAGTCAGGATATAGCTGGACCATGAGCTCTCCTGACTGGAAAATCTAAAGAGAGTTTAAATGTAAGAAATATTCTGCATTTCTTTAGACTTTGTTTCTGTTGCAAGGCTCTAAAATCTGCAAAAATACTCAATCATAGTAAAAACTGGCCAGAATATTTAGTTTATACATGAAAATACAGTAGCATTTTGAATTAACATGAAGTGAATTGTGCAGGCAAACTGCCATGTTCCTAAATGCCTAAAGATACATCAGTTTCTGTTTGAATGTAATTTTGGCAATTTTTGGAAAGAGTAGTTGCTCAATAGTTTAAGTCCACAGTTACACTGGTGATTCATTACAGAAATACTAAGATCAGGAGATCATACACATCTAAGATAGGTCTCCACAGCCCCACATCGCGAAATTGTCCAGAAAGCACTTCCCTATAACTAATATTAAAATCAGTATCTGAGTGAAACAAAAATAAAACCACAAATACTTGTGTTGTTTCAATTATCTTTTACAGTGCTTTCAGGTAAACCTGAAATTACATCAGAGTAAGGTCAACATATTTCTTTTATCATCCTGATAAAATCATGCCATAGTATTTGTCACCTGAATAAATTTGTACAGTGCCTTCTTGCAAAGCCAGAGTGCTCTCTGCTGTAGTTTACAAAATAACATTCTAAAAATCAAAATCATCTGAGATGAAGGTCAGTACTTCCTGCTAATACAGTGTTTTGATTGAATTAGGATTTGTCTATTACTCATAACGTGAGTTTTAAGTTCTGTAAACCAACAGAAGGAAAAATGAAAATATGGCAAATCCAGCTCTTTCAGTAGATGTACTTCTTGAATCTCAGCCTAAAATATCCCCTCATTTGTATGAGTTTCAGTGAAGCTCATTTGTGTGCATGAATTCTTTAGATTTGAGAGGAAGCACAAACTGTGCTACAAAGTGGGTTTTTTGGACTTGAAAAAACCCAAACCAAACAAAACCCAAAAAGTTTTGACGAGTGATTTACTGGGACAAATAAAAATATTACTTTGTAAGGGATGCCATGATGTGATATGAAGTATCGCAGTCAAGAGGACGCAGCTTTTTCGAAATTGCAGGTGGGATGCTAATTCTGGCAGTCACTTGCTAGTCCTGTGACAGTGAGTCACGCATCACCTGCAGATACCGTGGTAGCACGTGGGGCTGAGCACCACAAATCCCCTGCTTGGTCCACTCCAAGGGCAAGGCTGGAGACTTACTTCACTCATCTCTCTTTAAAAGGTGCGTCCCCTTGATTCCCTGCACTGCTAGGATGAGCTTAATAGGGAAAAGAAGTTGTTGAAATTAAGGCTAGCAGAAATTTCTGTATAATAGCTCCAGTATTTCTTACAGGAATTACACACCCACTTAAATTTTGTGAGTAAAGTTACACCATGTGCTGCACAATTACGCTTTTAAAGTTATGACTCATTCCAGGGTAGTAGCAGATGTTCATGCAGCTCAGGAAAAAGAAAAAATACAAAAAAAGAAAAATCATCCCCTTACACTTCTAATTTTCTCCCCACCTCATTACAAACTGAGATGCAAGACACTTCTCTAACACTTCAAGTGAATCACTCCATGCAATATAAGTAACTACAGGCCAATACAAGCATCACATGAGACTCAACTATGCAGGCAGATTCAAGAGTCTGGAGACTTTCTCCTGGAACGAAAGATTTATATTTTAGATAAATGACCCCATGTGATGCTGGGTCAAATACAACTGGTCCAATTTGCTGGATGTATGAAAAAGAGAATAGAAATACCTGCTCAAGCACCATGTTCTTGTCTGTGAACACAACGTTAGTAAGATGCTGCTAGTCTGGTCCTGATGACTGGTCTGGTTGAAGGACATGGACTACTTCAGAGTTCAGGAAAGGGCTACAAAGTAATCAAGAGTCTGGGAGAAAAATCCTTCTGCAGTAAAGCTTAAGTAATTTAAGGTGTCTCTTTCTAGTTTAATCAAACAGATTGTTGAGAGGCAAAGCAGTCACTGGCAGGTAGAAAACAAGTCTTGCATCTCTTCAGTCTAGTTTGCAAAGCCTTCCATGACTTAGTATCTGAAAGCTGACTTTTGGCAAGTTTACCATAAGGTAAGTTTACTACTAATAAGGGTAGGAAAACCTTGAAACAGTTCCCTGGGGTGACAGTGGAAGGGTACTCTTTGGATTCTTTACAACTAAATTTGATCTCTGTAAACATTTGGTTTAATACCGACAGTATCTGAATGGCTGTGGCTGGTTTTCTTTGAGAGGAAACCTGTATCTCTTTCCCTTTCCTCAGGCTCAATTTCACTCTCTATTCCTGATACCTATAATCCCCCTTCCCTGGGCAGTGCAGGTAAATGGAGAGTGAAGTTTGTGGTTATTCCATATCAGCTCCTCTCTGCTGCTCCTTCCTTTGGTACAGTGTGGGTTGCTCACAGTCACCTCTGATTCCTGACAGAAAACTTGTCCCCGTGTGGGCTCCTAACCACAGGCTGCAGTTCCTGCCAGTAGCCTGATCCTGAGTGGGATCTCCACAGGCTGCAACTTCCTTCAGGGCACATCCACCTGCTCCAGTGTGGTGTCCTCCATGGGTCCCTGTGTGGCTATTTACTGCACTGTGCTCCTTCGGGGGAACAAACTGCCTCACTGTGGTCTTCTCCAGGGCTTGCACCACCTGGAACACCTCCTTTCCCTCCTTTTGTGTTGATTGTGAAGTCTACAAGACTGTTTCTCTCACACTTTTCCTCACAATCCTTTGCCAAACACCATTTTGCCCGTTCCTAAATACACTTTCCTCACAGGAGCATTATCTTGGCTGGTAGGCTCAGCTGTGCCCTGTGGTAGGTCTGGACCACTGAACTCAATATGAAGATGACTAACTGCGATGAAATCACCTGTGACACAGAGGAGGTCAGTGTAAATCTTCTGTTGGTCTCTTCTGGCCTTAAGCTCCATAAAAAGTATTTTAAAGTGATTTCATGGTCACCTACGCACAAGTGCTGGCAGAATGATATCAGGCAGCATGGTGTTTTCACATCACATCATTAAAACTATGTGACAGCATGCAATTAATTTTATACAATCCAATGAGTGCCAGCAGCTAGTTACCTATTTTAATTGCTACTAACTTTTGTTACATTGAGAATGGGGCCTTGGAGACAAAAAGCTTTTTATCATAGTGCCAACATGTGTCTGAGATCAGGCTATGAAGGGTGAAATAATATCATGGTGGCTTATGTGTGCAAATTTGATAACATTATTGCTTTCAAGTCACCTGCAATATACTGGTCGTGCTCCACAATGCAGTGCCCTACAACCTTCTCAACAGGCACATAATCCAGTGTGCACTGAAGTGAAGTTGAATTCTTATATCCAGTGCATAAAGCTGTTTACATTACGTCATATATCGCTGTGACTCCCAAAGGAATCTTTCTAAACACCCTAAAAGGCACTTGTCATCCTAAACAAGTCCAAAGTGAAAAAAAATGTTTAGAGTGTTTTAAAACTACAGTAAGAAAAAACTGAGGAACACTTTGAAAATACCTTTGACAAGAAAAATGTAGAAATATGTATCTCAAAGCCTTCCCTAACATAAATAGAACAACACTGAGACCTCACTTGGAGTATTGTGTGCAGTTCTGGTTTCCTCAGCATAAAAAGGACATGGAACTGTTGGAACAAGTCCAGAGGAGGGCCACAAGGATGATCAGGGAAGGGGCTGGAGCACCTCCAGTATGAAGATAGAATGAAAAAGATGGGGCTGTTCAGCCTGGAGAAGAGAAGGCTGTGGGGAGACCTCATAGCAGCCTTCTAATATCTGAAGGGGGCCTATAGGGATGCTGGGGACAGACTCTTCATTAAGGACTGTAGTGAGAGGTCAAGGAGTAACAGGTTCAAACTTAAACAGGGGAAGTTTAGATTGTATATGAGGAAGAAATTCTTTACTGTAAAGGTGGTGAGGCACTGGAATGGGTTGCCCAGGGAAGTTGTGAATGCTCTATTTCTGGCGGTGTTCCAGGCCAGGCTGGACAGAGCCTTGCGTGGCATGGTTTAGTGTGAGGTGTCCGTGGCCATGGCAGGGGGGTTGGAAGTAGATGATCTTAAGGTCCTTTCTAACCCTAACTATTCTATGATTCTATGAATACCAATTTACAGCTGCAGATAAACTCATTCCTAAACTTTGAATCACTACTCTAAAAATTTTCTTGAGCTGAAAAAATCCCCAGCTCTGTTGATGTTTAGGTATATCGTGTAACTGCAGGGGCACACGTTCTCTCTGAGGCAGTGAGGAAGTGAGTTGAAATCAAACCATTTAAACAGATACACACATCCAAAGGACTTCAGCTTACTACTAACAACCTTGAGCTTTCAAAGAATGAAATGCATAATGGAATTATACAAATCAGGTTAAATATTGTAGAGGAGGCCAAAAATCAACAAAATAAGTGTAAAACAGACAAATAAGCAAAAAAAAAATGTTGTTTGGTGACTGATGTTGACTTTTTTGCCTATGGACGTCTGCCTATGGAAGTCCTTATCCTCAGGAAGGAAGGAAGGCTGAGGAAGGCTGTGGGGAGAGAAGAGGGGAGATGTCACGGAACAGCCTCTCCTCTATACATACTTTTCCTGGTTTCCTCTTTCATACCATTGGCTATCACAGACCTTTCTGCCACAGTCTTCTGAGCTGGTAGAGCCATCCTCACGTCATTGTGACAGGATAGCTCAAAAGCAGTTTCTTCAAACACTGTAGACTGGACGCATGAAGAGGCTGTGCAAGGGTCAGAGGGTGACAACTGATCACTGAAATATATTTCACTGAAATCATACATTTCAGTTTGCTCTCATAAATTCAGAGGAATTGCAGATACCAGGAATGTTAAATGATTCAAGCAGAAAAGAAGTAAGTTTTTGACTGTACAGTATATTTACAGGTGTTTTACCACTACTTTAAAGCTTTGAGGCTGGCACTGACTGGATATTTTTTTTTTATTGATTTTATTTTTATTTGTGAGCCTCACTTTTCATGTCTCTAATGTTAACATATGGTACGAAATAATGACTCCATTCATACAGCTCACTGCAGAAAATAAATGCATTTAAGATGATCCTCTTCAAAGGAAGAAAGGAGAGAATGCATCCCAGCCTAGGAATGCTTGTTTCTCTTTCGAGTGTAAAGGGAGTCTCAAGATATAGCTCTGTCACAAGCCCTTGCATCCTGCGGATATCCAGAGTCAGGTCCGTATCACCATCCAAGACACACTGGAGAGCCTGGAGCTCTCCAGGGCTGATCATCTCCTAATGTCTCTCATTTGGAACACACAATGAGATTTTATTAAAATTGAAAACTTCAACACAATTTTACTCAACTTTGTAGAACAAGAGAAATTGGTCATTTGAGTCAAAATTTAAATTTTTTACTTTTTAATTTTTTTTTTTGTATCTGTGGGAAATCCAGAAGGCTTTATATAATTTCATTTTAGAATGGGATTTCCAGAGAAATAATAAACAGTGATAATAAAACCCAGATCCCTCAGGACTAAACTGCACATCTTCAGCCAGTCTGTGCTTCCTCCATGTTCTTGCACATAGTTTACTTTAAAAGTGATACAGAAAAAAGCAAACAAAACTTTTGCAGGAGTCCTATATCTGATGAGGAAGGTAGCAAAAGCTTAGTTATCTGATGCAGCAGGGTTGGTTTGTTTATGAGGAGGATAAATAATCTTTAGGTATGGTGTTTGAGTGTTAACATGTCCAGAAAAAGTGGTGTGAACTATCTGTTGCTTCTCTTTCAGTGGCTATGCTGAAAATTAGATAGAAAAGGATAAATGACTAAGAAGTTTGGGTAGTGCAGGGTCACAAGCTTCAAGCTTATCAAAGCACTGCAGTGACTAATTTGATATAATAGTTGAAATTAAGTAAGACGATATTGCCTGAGCAGAATACACAAGGTAAAAAGTAAATTGTGTTTGCTTTAATTAGGTAAATAGTATTTTATTATGGTAGTGTTTGGGTAGGCATTATAAAGCTGAACTGTGAAAAATTAATCTTTGTAATTTCCTAGTTCTGTGTTAGCAATTTTACGTGAAAATATACTTTTCCTCCTTCTTTATCATCTTAAAAGGTATATCTTTCAATAATGATATATCACCAAAGGAATAGACATGCTTTGTTTTACACAATTTTTCTTAAATTTTTTTTTCCTGCATTCATGTACACTAAATTATTTTGCCTTTGATTTAAAAAGTTTTGTCTAAAATATTATTTTATTTCAAACCCTGGATACAAAAGGCTCACCTTGGAAAGAACTTTAAGAAAAATAATTTTATGCAGTTTGCTTTGGGAATACCTTTCTGCAATTTAAGGCAGTTGACAGTTATTGCATATTAGAATACCACAACAGTTGCTGATCCCTCATGCACCAACACTGTAACCTCATCATAGAAGGCCACCAAATTTGCCCTTAGTGAAGCCATGCTGCCTGTCACCAATCACCTCCTTTATTTTAATGTACCTTAGTAT
The DNA here is from genome assembly GCA_025447955.1 of Psilopsiagon aurifrons. Classification (NCBI taxonomy): domain Eukaryota; kingdom Metazoa; phylum Chordata; class Aves; order Psittaciformes; family Psittacidae; genus Psilopsiagon; species Psilopsiagon aurifrons. The sequence continues at coordinate 12,997 of JAOEHY010024446.1, forward strand.
AGTTTCCAGGAGTATCTGCTCCGTGATCTTGCAGAGCACCAGTGTGAGAACTGACTGGCCTGAAGTTCCTGGATCTTTCTTCTTCATCTTTTTAAAAATGAGGGTTATGTTTCCTCTTTTCTGGTCAGTGGGATTTTCACTGGACTACCATGACTTCTAAAATATGATGAACAGTGGCTTTGCCACTTCCTCTGCCAGTTCCCTCAGGACCTGCGGATATGTCTCATTGGGTCCCATAGACCTGTGTACCTTCAGGTTTCTTAGATGATACATCCAAATGGTAGGAGAGGGATGAGCTGAAGTTCCCCTCCCCTGGCAACTTTAAAGCCCTCTTCACCAACTTGGCAAGCCTATGTGCACAATACTTATGCTGCATCACAGCAACTTCAATCTTGTTACTGAAGCTTTGCAGTGTCACTTTGTGCTTGTACAGATCAGTACAGGGTGCATATGCAGTAAGTCTCATATAGCCAGTGTCTGTCTGAATGGAACTTTTGGGGGTTTGGAAAAGTTAGGGTCCAAGTCCTATCCTTGAAAGAGGCACTGCCAAATAGGGATGGGATTCTTGTTATGCCAATGCTTACTTCTTTCTGAGAGGCTCTTTAAAACATAGAAACCCTTTTAAACAGTGTATCGTAAATCATTTAACAGTTGCCATTGTCAGCCTGAGTCCAAACCATTAGCAGAATGTTCATTATAAAAGTGGATAGAATTAAAGAGAATCAGAAGATGAGTCAGACAAAGGCAGGGAAAGGCCAAATGGAATATTTCTGTTTAGTAAATGCTGTTTCCTCCTTAGTAGGTTGCAAAAAGAGACAAATTTTATGGGGTTTTCTTCTTATTTTCTTTTTCTAAGTACAGCCCTGATTTCAGACTATTTCACACATGTATACGAGCTGAGCAGCAACTGGGGCAGACAGATTTTTGCTTTTAAAAAAGTGAAAGACATTTAAAAAATGTAACATTTAGCAAATGCCAAAACATACTCTGAGCCAGGTTCTCACTTGGTGCTGCTGGGGGTTAGCAGGCTTTGACGTCAGTGGAATGGTTCCCATGTCCAGCAGGTGTACTTCCAGCCTACTAGCCCAATGTTTGCACCATGTACACCATAGAGAAGATAAATGAAGACTGTGAGAGCTTTATCTATTTACCTAAAGTAAAAAAGCTGCTTTTCATGGGTGAGTGCTATAAACTTGCTGGTTGAGTGCATGGGCTTAAATAAAAGGCTACATTGTTTGCTCTGTTCAGTATAGTCTGTTAGATTATCAGAGCTGCTTGCTGTTTATCACAAATACAGCAGGCTTTGTACTTACTCTGACCTTTGGTTCAGAATTCACCCTTTGAAGTGTTCATGTGCTCTCTAAGTTGAACTGAATGCATTTTTTTGTGTATAAACAGCCTAAAATTCTTGCTTCGAGTATTGTTTGATGATCATAATATGGGATGTTTTCTGGCAGCAATGGACGCATGGGCAAAGTTTATGTCCTTAAATGAGTGAAGAGAACTTATGTCTACATGGTTACTTCTCAAGGCAACCCCAAGGCCCACATAATGCTACAGTTGCTGGCAGTATGGGGCTCAAAGTGGCTGGTGTGCTTTTTTATTTGAATATATTTCTTTATTTGTCTTCAGTAGCCCTACATTTTGGAAGATTAAGCTCAATAAAATAGCTCAAGTGATTCATGCGACTTTCTGATGACAAATCTATGGAAGTAAGCCTCACTCCTCTGTGTATTTCTGTAAGGTACAACCTTCTTGACTTCTGTGTCTCTCTTCACCCTTCTCCCTCTTGTAAAATAGTTAATGAAATATTCCTCTTCTGCTACTGTCAAAGCCTACATCTCTTTCTCTTCTGAAACTCCTTTCTGATATCTTCTTATTCTTAAGTTTTTGCTTCATCCATGCAGACCCCAGCTTCTGAGCGACCTTGTTTCTTCCTATGACTTTTGCTCAGTGTTAACTTAGTCATTCACATCTTAGTGCAGGGTCTTAATGACATGATATAAGATACAGTTTTTTAGCCCACTGATCTTCATCAAGATTATGTTTATAAATAACCCTTTGAAATTGCTCTTTCATCTGTGTAAATCAGCATCTAGTTACCACAGTCATGTGTGCCATGGAAATGAGTTAAATAATTGACATTGTGGAGCATTGCTTCCAACAGTTTATATCCTTTGAAATATCAGTAGTTAAATGTGAGACATATTTTGGTGCAGGTAGTTTAGGCTGGTTTATTCCAAACTGCTTCTTTGGTATCTTCCATGGAGACGGAAAAGCATCTTTTACCAAAATCTTTCCAGTGGTAACCTATTCCTTGCTCTACTGATTCCTATGTGTTTTAACCTGTTTTAGTGCTTAGATAAATAAACCCTTTGTTTTAAAGAGTCTCAAATGTTTGGTTGGTGTTTACACAGCCAGGTGAATGACCAGCAGAAAGGAACAGTTCTTTCTTATCCATGAAAACATTTAAGGAGTCTCAGAACTGCTTAAATCCCTTGGTGTTAAACAGAAAGTAAGAACAAGAACTTCTGCGGGAGGAAAGCTCTTTCAGAGTGTGCATGTCAAGTGGTTTCATTTGTTTTTCAGACTTTTAAACTTTTAAAAACATTCTGCTCTGATAATGTTTCTGTATTCACAAAGTCTTCAGTTTGCTACTGCTTACTTCTGAATTTAAAAGATTAAAGAAATTGCGACAGACATTCTCTAGAGTATCTTTCTACATCCTTCTCTTTGTTGTGGTTTCAGCTGGAATAAATATTTTATTTCCTAGTAGCTGGTGCAGCACTGTGTTCTGGATTTATGATGAGAATAATGCCGATAACCACTGATGTTTTAGTTGCTGCTGAGCAGCGCTTACACTAAGTCGAGGACTTTTCATCTTCTCATACCACCCTGCCAGGGAGGTGGCTGGAGGTTCACAAGAAATTGGGAGGTTACACAGCAGGGACAGCTGATCCCAACTGACCAAAGGGATATTCCATAACCTATGATGTTGTGCTGAACAAAAAAATGGGGGGTGCTGGCTGGGAAGGGGCAGCCCGCTGCTTGGGGACTGGCTTTACATCCATTACTGGGTGGTGAGCAATTGCATTGTGCATCACTGTTTTTTTATATTCTTTTCTCATTATATTATTGTTATTGTTATTCTTCTTGTTACTATTATTTTTCTTCTTATTATTATCCTTTCTTTTTCCATCCTATTAAATTGCCTGCATATCAACCCGTGAGTTTTACTGTTTTTCTGATTCTCTGTCATCCAGCTGTGGGGGTGGTGAGTGGATGTGTGGTGTTGAGCTGCTTGCTGGCTTAAACCACAACATTTCTTCAAGGTGCCCACTGTGGGACTCAGGGGTCTGAGATGATGACAGATCTGATGAGAACATGTTAAAACAAATTTGTTAAAAGCATTCATTCTATTAGTTTAATACTTTCTGATCAGTGTTTTTCTCAGGGTTGAACCATGTAATCTTACTGTAAATGTTCTCTGTCACTGTGTTTATCACCTTTGGGGTATGGATTAAAGTCATTATTTTGCGGTACTGTGTAATGCTGGCTTACGATATGGTAAAATTACTGGTTGTGAGACTAGTTCAGTATTTGCACTCAGCAATTCTCTCATCTCCATACTTCAGGAACCAACCTTTTGAAACTATTAATAATTACACTTTTTATCTTTTCTCCTCTGAGACTAAATCCATGGGGAAGACAGCTCCCTTGTTTTCCCCTTCTCTTCCAATCTAATTACAATCACAGAATGCTCTCTTGAGAATTTTGAATATCCATGGGCTGTTCAAAATCAGCATGTTCCTATTGCTATGTCTCCTGAACATGTTTCAGAGCTTGTTTAAGGCTAAAGAACTATTTAAGAATACCATCCAGAGATCTGCCCCAAGACTGGACACTTATGAGTTGTAGGGGGTTGGATAGAATGGACAAGTGCCTAGGACAGTGGACACCACTCAGAGTTTTGGAACTTCACCCCTGAACAATTGCAAAATCCAGAAAACAAGTGAAATATTTGGAAAAAATATGCTTCCACCCTGGTTATACTATAGAGCTACACAAAACACTGCAACATCCTGGGGCCTGGCCCATGCCTACTGAGCCGTGCTCAACGCTATTCAGTACCCTCAAGAGGAAAAGAAGGTCTCTGGACATGGTGGCAAAACAAAATACACTGCATCTACTCCAACTCCTGTGACAGGCACTACAGCTGAACCAGAGGTGACAGGCACTACAGCTGAACCAGAGAACCAGCCCATGCTGGTAACAGTTGCCCCTATAAAAAAAGAGAAATATTGAAAGTAGAAGTCAGCTCATTTAGTAACGGAAGAAGGTCCTACTAGGAATGGGAAGGAGGAAGAAGTGGAAAATGCAGGCTACTCCAAAGCAAGACCATCAGGAGAAAAGGAAGAGAAAGAGGCAGAACTCATAAGTCACACGATAATGACTCAATTGTTATGTGTGAGTGAGCTGCAAGATATGTGAAAAGATTTCATCTTTCATCCATGTGAGCACATTGTCATCAGCCTGCTCTGATGCTGGAACAATGAGCCCCGTAGCTTGGAATTAGAGGATAGGGAAGCCAAGCAGCTGGGATCCCTTTCTAGCAAAGGGTTCATTGAGAAAGTGAGTGGTAAAGGGACGCAAGCCCTCAGTCTCTGTAGGCAATTACTGTCAGGCATCAAAGAAAGATATCCTTTCAAGGAACTTGTTATATGTCACCCATGAAAGTGTACCTCCATGGAGAATGGTACCCAGTACCTGAGGGAATCAGCCGTGCTGGAGGTGATGTATGATGCCCTGGACAATGAGCAGTTGTCCAAAGATCCATATGAAGTCAAGTATACACCACCCATGTGGTGGAAGTTTGTACAGAGCACACAATCACTGTATGACAACTCCTTGTCAGTAATGACCATGCAAGGTGGAGAATTAAAAATAGTGGATGAACTGGCTGGCCAACTCCAACAATAGGAAGAGAATCTCTTTCCCTCCCTAGGGGACTGTGTCTTGACTGCAGACTGTTCCTGGAGTTCCAGCAATTCAAAGAGGATGTGTATTACTGTTCATCTGTACAGTACAGTATTTCAGCTATTAGGAGTAAGCCTTCTTCTGTTCAAGATAGAGGATATAATGGGTAGATACTAAAGGCCACCCCGTGATCTTACATGAGCGACCACAGAGAGGACATGAGGAAGCAGGCTGGAAAATCTACCTTGACCCTAGGGCAGTTACGTGAGTTTCAAGGTCAATCACAGAAAATTGGGTTCTTCTAAAAATTCTGCTGCTGCAGTTTCCAGTTCCCCAGACAGAGTAGAAGGGCTAATATTACTTCTGATCTTAATAAAAACACTTCTAATTTGTATTAATAAGAAGGGAGCAACAAAATCTGTGACTAGGCCTAGAGGGGACCTGCTTCCAGTCAGGTGAAGGAAGGGGACAACTGGATTTATTGGACTGCGTGGATCAGATGTCCTGGCACATCAGACTCACAGGAGTATATAAGGCTATAGTGGACACGAGTTCATAGTGTACCCTGATGGCATCAAGCTCTACAGGGGAAGAGTCCATTTGTATTTCTGGAGTGACAAGAAAGAACATTCTGGTTCACAATTCTGCATTCATTCATGAGGATGTTAAATAATATTGACCCCTGAGGAATGCCACCTGTGACAAATTGCACAGTGCCAATGCTCATCTGTGTGGTGTCAGACCCAATGTGCATTACCATGAGGTTTGACATAGACATCTGTGTCTATCAATGAAGTGATTTAATTTGTCATTGCTTAAGTAAGATCTGAATCATCTTTTAATTTGCAGTTATTCAATAGAACATGTCTGGCCATTCTAAGCTTCACTGAGCTTGGAGATCAAGAACAAGGCTTGGTCAGAATTCATTTTCACCAATGAGAAAGCAAAGTTTTTAATGTAACGGAATCCAGTATAAGGAAATAGTTCTAAAATATCGTATTTCCCATCTAGAGCACATATTTATATTGTGGTCTTCTGACCACCTGGGCACATTAAGTTTTTCCAGGTTCCAGGGTTGGTCATAGCACTAAGCTATTTTTCCGCTTAACAATATGAAAAAAAGAATGTTTTTCTTTTATATAAATCTTAGCACACCAGCAAGTACTTCTGGAATATCTCAGAAATTATATTCACTACATGTGATGCTATATATAATTTTGAATCTATACTGGCCATATAACACTTATGTATTGCACTTCTCTTCCTCTCAGCACAGGAGCAGTTTCTACATCCTTCAGAATTACTTAATGATTATTATGGGGCAAATCTATTTTTCCTTGCTGACAAGATCTGTTGACACACAAGTCCTCACTTTTGAGACTTTAAGTTTCTCTTTTTTCACTATAAATAAGAAACAGATATTCTGGGAGCTTTTCATAGCACATTTTCTGTTTGTTTTCAATAAATGGAAAATGATTATAAATGATACAAGCTAAAGTAGGTATTGTCAAATGACTGGACTAAACAAATCTATTCCTATACTCTCCTGTTTCCAGCAGCCTAAAGCACTCATCAATTTTCCCCTCTTACGATAAAAGAAGCCGTTTTCTGCCTTGCTCCAGTCTCTTGCCAGTCCCAGACGACCTCAGTAATGTATTTCAGATGCATTTTTTACTTTCAGGAACTTTTCTCAACTTCCTGGGGATGGGAATGCGATGGGGAAAGGTGGGGAAAAAGGAGTAATAAGGGTTGGTTTTATTTTGCTTTGCTTTTCCAGAGTACTGATAAAATAACTGTTTCTTATCCCATCACTTCTTACATGTGGGCAGCTGCTTCTTAAGGCTTACCCAGCCTTAGCACTGGACAGACTGTAGCATTTGCTGATGATGTATTGCCTTTTGCTAGGTAGGAGTGAATGTTGCCTGTGGCAGAGTCTTTGTGCAGGAGTATGTGAGCATTTTTTTCCAGTATATTAATTTCCAGACAAAAGCTCTGTCCAGCTCTTTTCCTAATGTTATGATCTTATGCTTTGAGACTAATGATAAGGTCAAGAAGAAGTATTCTTGAATATTCCTAGGTTAATTAATTTTTAATTCTTATTCTTAGGGAACTGTAATTTTATTTTCACATTTCTGGACATGCAAAAATGTGAGTTTCGCTCTGTCACCTTACCCTAACTGTACTGTAACAAGCCATATGATGCATAAAACATCATATTGCTACTTTTGCTGACTTCATACCTCCATTTTTCATATTTTTATATCTGAGTGGGAGGTGGATGCAATGCCTGATCTGCTTCTAAAGAGAAGTCATAAATTCGTCTGACAAATCAACTTTCATCACCTAAACAACTGGAATACATTTTTAGAGAATGATAGAATAGTATGGGTTGGAAGGAACTTTAAAACTCATCTAGTTTCAACGCCCCTGCCATGGACAGGGACATCTTCCACTACAGCAGGTTGCTCAAAGCTGCATCAAACCCGGCCTTGAACACCGCCGGGGATGGGGCAGACACAGCTTCTCTTGGCAGCCTCTGCCACTGCCTCACCACCCTCACAGGGAAGAACTTCTTCCTCATGTCTAATCTAAATCTACCCTCTTTCAGTTTGAAGCTGACAGTTTCCCCTTGTCCTGTCACTACATGTCCCGGTAAAGATCTCCTGTAGGTCCCCTTTAGGCACTGGAAGGCTGCTATCCCCAGAGCCTTCTCAAGGCTGAACCACCCCAGTTCTCTCAGTCTATTTTATAGGAGTTTCAGCTCCTTCAGTTAAGAGTTTTTTGGTGTTGAAGAGCAATGTCAAGCCTCTCTAGACAAAGAGATAAAGGGCATAAGGTTATACCTCTAAAAATATTTGAAAAAATCTCCCCTTGTTTTCAATTACTGCTTCTACATTTCCCGTCTAAAACTCTCAAGATTTATGCTGGTTCAAGATACGTATTGCACATGAGTAAAATCAAATATCACTTGACATGGAAGCAAAAAACTGAGGATGCAACCTTTCTAAAGACCGTTTTTGCAAATGCCCCCCTGGAAAGCAGAAAAATTGCTTTCTTTTATTTATTTATGCCAGAAATATATATAGAGGAGTTCTCTGTAGCCATAAAACACTGGAAGATTCTCTATTGTGAAGGCAAATCCTGTGGAAGAAATAGATTTGTTCCATGTCTGATTTTTAAATGGAATTTAAAAAGTTGATACCAGCAGTCTGGATTCTCCAAGAGATAATTTTTTGTGGTCTTTATACAACTTGGTATATTTTTTAACCTTCTTTCAATTCATTAGCAGTTATTTTCATGAACATGATATTTTACAGAATTATTGTTATTGTGAGAATAGTCCTTTTAAGACTGACACTGCATTACTGTTACTGGTGTTTTGACTTCTAGTAGCACAACATTAGTAAAACTGGAATTGTCCCTTCCCTGTATTATTCATTAGGTGTGCAATTAGCTTTTGATGGTTTATATATGTATTTTAAAAGTCCAAGAATCATTGATTAGTGTAAAATGCCATTGCTCATTAAAAACATTGAAATTTGTGTTACCTTCTCAAGACTTCTCCAGTAAATGCGATGCACATTTAGCAAACCATTTTAATATTTCAGCTTAGCTTATTTTACATCAAAGGACAGACACACTCATATGGTTTGAACTCCACTGAAGATGGAGCTAGAGTAAAGGCAATTCCAGTTGCATTGCATCTCATGCAAATTATCTTGGAGAATAAACATTCCTGGGCTTGTCCTGTACTTGAATAAAAGACCATCTGGAAGTCCCAGATAGCCTAGGCACAAGCCAAGACATCACGGCTGAGCACTGTACCACAGAAAGTGAATGAATTAGAAGGCTACATTATCCCCCTCATCACTGGTGTGTGAATCAGAGATCTAAAGTTACCGATACTGTTTTCATTCCACCAGTGAAAAATGTTCCAGAAAAATACTGTAAATTAAAAGCATTAAAATTGGAAAGTGAAGTTGTATGAAACTTAAGCTTCACAGGAACCTTTAACCGGGGTTGAGAAATCCTACCCTCTACAATGCCTACATCTCTGGAAAATTTTACAAACTTACCAAAACGTGGATGAGTTTCTATATTGGGAACCAACACAGGGCAAGGAAATGGGTGTTCTACTGCTGCTGCTGCTCTTGCCTATCGATCAGGCAAGGCCTGGGAGCTATGTCTGGCACGTGAGCTTTTCTCTAGGAACCTGTCTTTTACAGTGGTGAAGAGATGCTTGTGGCCCCCATTGTAGCACAGAAAGCGAAAAACCTCCTCTGCTTCTGAAGAAAATCTCCTGCAGCCGTTCAAGAAACAGTAGGATGGGAAGGTAGCAGCTCCATGCAGTGCAGTAACCAGCATTTTTTCCAAAGTATCAGCCTTCTGTGTGAGATTCGGTAGTGTAAGGAGGGCACTTCTTTGTGTGAAGAGAACTAGAGTGTATGGAGCACTGAGAGAATGCAGCAGCAATGGGGGAAAGGGCACAGGGAAAAGAGAGTATGAAGAAAATAATCACCAAGGGGAAAAAAAAAGAAGTTAAACTACAAATTATTGATTTTAGACTACATTTTCAGTTCTCTCTTTGCAATGAAGCAACGCTATAAACAATGATACCTATATCATTACTGTCAAAGGTCATTAGTTCCAAAATAAGATAATAGATTTTAAACACATTTAAAATATGTGAAGCTAAAATTTAATATTTGGGCTGATAATAGCAAGGCTTAAAGCTGTTTTTATGGTAACATAGAAGATATGCAACTTTTAAGATGATTGGTTGAATCATACAAAACCGGAAGAGTCCAGATGGAAAGCTATGACAAACATTGGTCTCACTACTTCCCACCACTCAAATTCTGAACATGGAAGTTGCTCTAGCTTTGTGTTGCAGAATTTCTCTTCACTGAGTAGCTCTTTTCACTTTCATTCTCTCCTCCTTTTCTGGCAGTGAAGCACATTTTCTTTCCCTGTAATGTAATTATATACAAACTCACAAACTTAACCATATTGCCATGATCTAGCATCACCCACAATTTGGCAGATGCCACTGACTGAAAACACAGCTCTACTTTGAAGTAAGTCATAGCACTATTTCTATATTTAAAAACTCAGTTTCCATGGCATGACAGCACTGTCTGTACATACTGGGGAAAGACATCAAAGCTTCTTTGTGTGGTGATTTGGTGTCCAGCTCTCAGAAGCAGCATTAATTCAGACAATGATTCTTATTTAAAGAGTTTCTGAATTTTGAAATAATTTTGAGATTACAGTACTTGTTACTTTAATGTCTTTGCCAGTTAGATTTCTCGATATAGCAATAGTGTTCATAATTTTAAACAGCTGTTTTCTTTAGTATTATTTAGTAATGTTTTTTTATTTTAGTTAAATAATACCTTACAACAGGAAGCAGGGTAAAATCTCCCACTCATTAAATTAATGCTTTGATTCCCATATTTTTATATTGACATAAAAAGCACAATACGCATATAGATTCCTCTCTCTGATACAGTGTGGGTTTATTGCATTCCAGTGTGAGCTATTGCAACTCCAGTGAAATAGATTGGATTATAATGTCTAAAACTAATGTAATGCAGAATGAACTTGAGACCTTGTGCTTAATAACACTGTCATATAAATCAGTCTTTCAAGATGTGTGCTGTATACTTACTATTCTCCTGAAATTAGCAAAGGTGTAAAAACAGTTGAAACCCTAGCCCATCATTGCCTCCAAGTTTTGAAAGGTAGAAAGCTGGATCTCAGTGCCTGAATCACCTAATTTCACCTAAGCTTTATTCCACCCAGCTGCTGCAAAGATGTTCCCAGCATCCCTATCATTCTCTGAGATACATAATTTCTTTCTTTGCACCGTTTGTAGACAAGTAGGAGTTACAGAAAATGGAAGGCTACATCAGTGCTGTAAAAAGAACTGTGAAGTTGTGAAATCACCTAATTGAAATGGTAAACTATGAATTAACTTTATAAAAAAAAGAAAAAAAAACATACTGTAGAAGAGTAAATTACAGTACTTTAGTATTGAAGAGCCAAAGTATGAGGAAAAGAGGGGTGCATTTAGCAGTGTTTTTAATCTCAATTTTCACAGATTTCTCTAGGCAGTGTTTCTTAGCAATGAACTCATGAAGACCCATCCTTGAATGTGGTTCTAAAAGCACTGTCAATAATGAGTGTTTACAGGTGAGGAATTATTTTGGTTTAAGGTCTGATGAATCTTACTTGTTTTGAATCATAGTTCATCACAGCAATTTATAAATAAGCAAATGTAAAATTATTAACCAATTCTCCTGGAACCAAACACTGCAATCAAATTTCCATATAAGGTTTTCATACAAGTGGGTTTTTTAAAAAGCCATGCTAATGAAGATCAAGAATCTTAAATCTGAGCTAGATCACCCTTTTTCCCTTCCTGCTTACAAAAGTTAGTCTCTTCTCCAGCAGTGCGGGGGATAAATGGTTTCAGGAGAAAGCCTGTTATATTGCATTCTTATTCCAATAACTCATTAAAACCTGTCCAAGAACTAAAGTTAACTTTCCAACATTGTTTCGATTTTGTTTTGATATCTCACCAATAGCTTCCCAAAAGCTTTGGGTTACTATAATCTATACTAGAAAGTTACTTCCTCTCAGAAATACACTGTATCTTCCTCTGTTTTCTTCTTTCTTTGATGGGCTGGTTGCTGCTTGCTTCCAGAAATTAATAGGATGGGCTGCAGTGAGTGATAGAAAGTCAGGGATGCGAGCCAAGAGATAGACAGTAGTGCATGAGAGACAGGCAGAGGTGCTTACTCAAAGTCATTCATCCCATGACTTCACTGAAAGTAGGAGATGAATTTCTCATTGAAGGAAAATGTTTGCCTTTTAACTTAACTGCTTTTATGCTTTCACACCATAAGGTACATGAGTGCTACTGGGAACACAGAGAAAATGAAATGAAAAGCCACAGTATCTATGAAAGTCATTCTAGAAATCCTGTCTGTATTGCTGTAAGTTGTGAAAAGAAAAAAACATTTTGTGTCCTTTGTTCTGTCAAAATATTGGGAAGCCATAAGGACTAAGCTTCAGTTTTACTCCTTGATAACTAGACAGGAGCAGGAGGAAATGCTTTGTACCATCTTGCCACTGATGACAAGCAGCATATGTCTTGTAAAAAAGGCTGTGCGGCTATGGATCATCTAAAAGTTAGTGAATTACCCATCCCCTTGAATGTGCATCACTCAAGGTTTGCCCATAAATTCCAGCTTTGTCAGCATGTTGGGCTTGGACCTTCCACTTGCTTCTGGATAAAATTCAAATACGAGCCCTACCTAAACTCCTTCTTTTCTTCTTTTCTTTTCTTTTCTTTCTTTTCTTTTCTTTTCTTTTCTTTTCTTTTCTTTTCTTTTCTTTTCTTTTCTTTTC